>CAUYLG010047069.1:0-35386 GCA_963573385.1 Cacajao melanocephalus | reverse complement strand
AACTTAAAATACCTAGAAATAAATCTAACAAAAGCTATTTAAGATCCCTAACACAAAACTACAAAAGAAAAGACTCTATTACAAAGTCACATACACATATTTTTTATTGCGGCACTGTTCACAATAGCAAAGACTTGGAACCAACCCAAATGTCCATCAATGATAGACTAGATAAAGAAAATGTGGCACATATACACCATGGAATACTAGGCAGCCATTAAAAAGGATGAGTTCATGTCCTTTGCAGGGACATGGATGAAGCTGGAAACCATCCTTCTCAGCAAACTAACACAAGAATAGAAAACCAAACACCACATGTTCTCACTCATAAGTGGGTATTGAACAATGAGAACACATGGGCACAGAAAGGGGAACATCACACACCAGGGCCTGTTGTGGGGTGGAGGAGCTAGGGGAAGGATAGCAGGGGGTGGGGGAATAGGGGAGGGATGGCATTAGGAGAAATACCTAATGTAGATGACGGGGTGATGGATGCAGCAAACCACCATGGTACATATATACCTATGTAACAAACCTGCACATTCTGCACATGTACCCCAGAACTTAAAGTATAATAATAATAAATTAAATTTTTAAAAAATTTAAAAAGACTTCAATTAAAGAAAACAAGTAAATTGATGAATATACTATGCTTATGTTTAATTATTCAATATTGTAAGGATATCAGTTTTCCCAAAGATTATACATTAGTTCAATATAATTCTAATCAAAATCCCAGCAGAATTTTGTAGAAACAAACAAGCTGATTTTTAAATTTATATGAACTTCATTAAAATAAAAAACATCAGCTGGGTGCGGTGGCTCATGCCTGTAATCCCAGCATTTTGGGAGGCTGAGGTGGGTGGATCACAAGGTCAGGAGTTCAAGACCAGACTGGCCAACATGGTGAAACCCCATCTCTATTAAAAAGTTCAAAAATTAGCTGGGCATGGTGGCTCGTGCCTGTAATCCCAGCTACTTGGGAGACTGAGGTAGGAGAATTGCTTGAACCGGGACCCGGGAGGTGGATGTTGCAGTGAGCCGAGATGGCACCACTGCACTCCAGCCTGGGCTAAAGAGCGAGACTCCATCTCAAATAAATAAATAAATAAACAACATCTATTCATCAAAAGGCACCATTGAGAGTGAAAAACCAAATCACCATGTAGGAGAAGACATAATAATACATGTATCTGATGAAGGAATGATATCCAGCATTCATCAAGAATTTCTAATAAAGAAAACACGGCACCTGACCCCCTTCAAAAAAATAATGAATGTCTCAGTCACCCTTGGGGTGACCTAATCAATAATGCATACTACTGCATCTTTTAATTCCCTCTTCCTTGTTCCTTTTATCAACCCCTTATCCTGAGCTCTGGCTTTCTGGGATGGCGATGTCCAAATAAACTAACTCAATCCAAAATTTTGTCACAGGCTCTGCTCTCAAGGGAGCCCAGCTAAGACAGCATGAAAAAGTAGTTGAAGCTTGTAGACCTAATTATAGGATGGAGACCGAAAGTTTCTGTTTTTCACTATGCCAGACAGGTCCCCAAGGAAACTGGGTCCTTTGACTGGCTGAAAGAGAAAGAACACTTCTGTGTTAACTACTTCTTTTGCCTTTTGGAACATGTTGTTTTCTGCAGATGTTCCCAAGGTAGCCAGGAAGAGCTCCTTCAAGCTGCACCAAGTTCTGTTTGCTTTCCACATCCAGTCCCTACAAAAGATGCTGCAAAGCCCTGAGCTGGCTCAACATGGGCACACCTGAAGTATAAGGCAATAAACAAATATTCCACAAGCAATTCTGGATCAGTGAGAGAGCTAGAGCATACATCCTTCTTTCTTTCATCTAGATTGTACAGTATTGACCAGATCCATAACACACATTTTGATTGGTTTTCCATTCTTCTTGGTTTCATTTTGTCCAGTCCTTCCCTCCTGTTTCTTGGATTCCCTTCCCAAATAAATGACCCACATCAAAAAAGGAATAATAATAATATAATAATGAATAAACACTTGATGCAAGACTTCACAAAAGAGGACACCCAAATAGGTAGTATATGAAAGTGGTGTTCAAACATACTATTCGACTTAGCAACCCCATTAATGGGCATATACCCAAAGGAATATAAATCATTCTACCATAAAGACACATACACCTGAATGTTCACTGCGGCACTATTCACAGCAATAGCAAAAATGTGGAATCAACCTAAATGCCCATGAATGACAGACTGGATAAAGAAAATGTGATACATATACACCATGGAATACTATGCAGCCATAAAAATAATGAGATCATGTCTTTTGCAGGAACATGAATGGAACTGGAGGCCATTATCCTTAGCAAGCTAATGCAGGAAGAGAAAGTCAAATACTGTGTGTTCTTGTTTATAAATGGGAACTAAATGATGAGAACTCATGAACACCAAGAAGGGAACAACAGACACTGGGGCCTCCTTGAGGGTGGGGGGTGGGTAGAGGGAGAAGAGCAGAAAAAAATAACTATTGGGTGCTAGACTTAATACCTGGGTGATGGAATAATCTGTACAACAAACCCCCATTACACAACTTTACATGTATGCGCATATATCCCCAAGTGTAAAATAAACATTTTTTTAAAAAAGAAAATGGTGTGCAACATCAGGTGTCATTAGAGAAATGCAAACTTAAACCACAGTGAGATACCACTACACACATAGAATGACTAAACAAAAGTTTATTTTAAAACTGACAATGCTAAGTGTTGACAAGGATATGGAGCAACTGAATCACTCATATGCTGCAAGTGGGAGTACAAATAGCTAAAACTGCCTGGCATGGTGGCTCATGCCTGTAATCCGAGCACTTTGGGAGGCTGACGCAAGTGGATCACTTGAAGCTAGGAGTTCAAGACCAGTCTGGCAAACACAGTGAAACCCCATCTCTACTAAAAATACAAAAATTAGCAGGGCGTGGTGGCTCACAGCTGTAATCCCAGCTACTCAGGAGGCTGAGGCATGAGAATTGCTTGAACCTGAGAGGCAGAGGTTGCAGTTGAGATCATGCCACTGCATTCCAGCCTGGGTGACAGAGTAAGACGCTGTCTCAAATAAATAAATAAATAGGTAAAACCATAACAAACCTGCACATGTAACACCTGAATCTACAAAAATAAGATAATAAATAGGTAAAACCACTTTTGAAAACAAGTGGTTAGCTTTGTTTAATATGTACTAAAACCAAACATGCGCATCACCTATGACACAGAAGTTCCTTTCCTAGGTATACACCTAAGAGAAGGGTACAGATGCCAAAGGAAACATACAAGACTGTTCATAACAGCATCATGCATAATTAGTCCAAAACTGAAAACAACACCAATGTCTACCTACAACATAATGGTTAAATTGTAGTATATTCATTCTGTGGAATGTTATACAGTAAATGAAAGAGAACAAATTACTACTCTATGCAACTCTGTCAGAATAGGTCGAAGGCAGTCATTAGAAGAAAAATGAAGCCATTTCATGTTTTTCACACTGTTGGGTTATTCAGTAAAACTTCAGAGAGCTATTGCATGCTGGTGTGCAGTAGAATGTGATATGGTAAGTGGATGTTTGAGGAAGTGGAGTGTGATATCTGATGGTAGGGTCCACGGAGCACAGCAAACTCCACTCCTTCAGGGCGAACTTCTGGATCTTTCCAAGGTATATCCACTGCCTCCTCCAAGGCCTCTACAAATCTCACTAGAGTCAGAAGTCTAGAGACAGAGTTTTCTTCATACAAGATACCTGCCTAACAACCCTTTGTTTTCCATAAGAATTTCCCAGTGGAACAGGAGATTAAGGATCCCCAACTGCATATGGGAGGGGCCAATCCCTTCCATCTTCACCTTGGAGAGGCATCCTCTGTAGTCCATTCTTGTTGGCTCTTCCAGTCCTCACACCTTTCCTCAGGGAACCCAAATACAGAGAAAAAAGCAGGATTCTCAGATTCAGAGCAGAGAATTCAGTAGCGGATGAGAAGAAGCTGAGCACCAAACAAGAGGTAGGCAAAAGAATTCAAAGTGGATGAAACTATCACACAAATGAACTGGTACAGAAAGCCCAATATTTGCTTCTGATCTTTCTTTCACCTCCCTGAGGTTTCCTTCATGTGGTTCGGGAGCCAAGCTAACCCATTTCTATCCTGCACATTAAATTACCGCTGGGACAGAACGTGCATATGCTCAAAGGATGGAGTTGAAGTGGACTTGCCACTGAGAAATTACACCAGGGCAATGGTAGCCTCCTACTGCACCAGCAAGAAGGCTATTGAGCCAAAAGGCTTGTGGACCAATTTAAGATGCTCACATCAAATGGTTTATTGAATCGATAACAAAAACCAGGGAGACGCAAGAGGAAAATGACAAATTTGAGAAATAGCGCAACAAGGTGGAAGAACCGCCTACCTGAATTCTGTGTTACACAGTATGTGTGAGTGTAAGCCTCCATTTCTCATTCTCTAGCTCTTTCTCTCTCTTGCTTTCCCACATCAGCTTTCCTCCTGATATGGTCGTGAGAACATCAAGTGGAGAATGAACAAAGGACATAAGCAGAAAGAAGGTGCCTGGGGCCAGTGGGTGCTCCATCAGAGAGACGCAGAAACAAGTATGTCTAGCCAATAGCTGTTGCTCACCAGTGGCTTGCTAAGCAACCATGCCTTATCTGCATGCCTTGGGAAGAAAACAAATGGAGCCACAAATGGGGACCACCCAAGGGCGTCCATCTAAGATCTCATGAATACTGAATGCTTCATAAAGATATAGTGACTCACATGCCTCATAAATATGAGATGCTTTTTGGTCCTTTCATGTCTTCCTATGAATATTCATCACATATAGCCTTTCTCACAAGCTTTTTGGCTCCATATTTCTTTCTCTTATTTTCTATAAAGAGTGTTCTTAAATAATACAAACACTTTTACAAGTCCCTCTGTCAGAAGGATTTTGAATCTGATCGTCAAGACAGAGAAAGTAAAGTGACAGGAACCGAAGCCACAGCAATTCACAGGGAGAAAGAGAGAGGACAGCTCAGATGGCAGGAGACAGATTCAGGAGCAGCAACTGAGAGAGAAAACTTCCAAAGCCTGCAATAATGACAGGTCTAATTTTTGACAAGCAGTCAGTATCACTGGTGTGCTCCAGGAGGTGACATCCACAAAGCTGCAGCGTGAATGAGGTGCCCTGAAGTTGTGAAATGCAGTATCCAGCCAGAAGAGGATGGGAAAAAAATGAAGAGGAATGAATGCAAGCAGAGATCACTTAAGGAAAAGGGTGACATTTGAGAGCCAGGTTTCAGCCACCCTTTGGGGATTCAACAAAATACTCCAGTTCCTATGACAAACAGAACCCCAGTCCTGCAGGTAATACAAATCTAGAAAGAAAATAGTAGGTATCCTGTTATCAAAATCTACTCCTAAAGTGCAGGGCAAGAATCACTTCAAGGATGGGGATGCTACAGCCTAGAGTGTGGTGTTGAATCTGCCTATGCCTCACCTGAAAATAATTTTTAATTATTTCTCTAGACTAGACCAGTAATATCAAGTAATTTCAAGATAACTAAACCCTCAGAATCTGGGACCTCTGGGAAGAAGTAAAGATCAAAAGTGAGAAGAATCTGGCATTGGTCCTGACTCTGCCACTCACCAGATATGACCTTGGACTAGTCACATCACTCGCCTGAGCCTCCCTTCCACCCCCACACACACACCTGCCACGTAGTATGGAGACAATTATGTTTGCTCAGCAGACCTTAGAGGATTTGTATGAAGATAAAATAAAGTAAAACATACAAGCTATTACCAAATATACAAGTTGCTTTTATTATTATTACCAGTAATTTGCTGTGTGATCAGAAGAAAATTGGTGAAGTTTATTAGATCTCAGATTTCTCTTATGAGAAAAACCTCTCATAAGAGAGCTAATAACCTCTCTGCTGTTAATGAGAGAAAAGAAATGAATCGTCTTAAGCCCTCAGGAAGATGACATTGTGTGTTTGCTCGATGATGATGGTTTTCTGCGCAATTCTCTCTCTCTGGAGTCTCACATGCATTAAACTCTAGAGGCCCCCAGGGATGGGACTTGGTAAATGAAGAAAGTCAGTCCTATACCAGGAGCCCTAGAGGGTCCCAGGCCCACAGGATCTCTATCTTCAGGCATCACTCCCCATATATCCTGGACCACCAACCACTGTCTTCCTGCTTAGCCCTGAGTCAATCCAAAATAAGCCAGTTCTCACAGAGGCAGATGAAAAGGCCAGAGAAGAGCTCAGCCAGAAGCCTTCCCAGAGAGGAGAGATCCAAGGTGTTCCAGGACTGTCTGAGACCACCCACCCCCAGAGCTGATCCAAAGCTCAGCCAGAAGCCTTCCCAGAGGAGAGATCCAAGGGTGTTCAAGGACTGTCTGAGACCACCCACCCCCAGAGCTGATCCAAAGCTCAGGCAGAAGCCTTCCCAGACAGGAGAGATCCAAGGGGGTTCCAGGACTGTCTGAAACCACCCACCCCCAGAGCTGATCCAAAGCACCCAAAACCACAGCAAGAAAAAGTCACTCCCAGGGGTCTCCGAGAGCTGGACTCCAAGGGTCAGTGCACTCACAGATGATCCCCACCTGCAAAAGGTCTTTTCTCCTTTGCTTTACTTCTTAACCTGTTCCCTCAAGCCCCTGCTTCGAAATAATAACAAGCATTGAATACTCCTTCTGTGCCAAACACAATGACAAGTGCTTCAAATGCGCTGTCTCATTTAATCCTTACAGCAACCCTAAGAGTAGAGACTATTATTCCCACTTTGCAGGAGACAAAACCTAGTGAGGTTAAATGACTTGCTCAGGGTCAGGAAACTAGTAAGAGCTGGCGCTGGGATTCAAATCCATACCTGCCTGATGCCAAGGCTCGTGCTCTTAGCTGGCAGAGGATAATGTTTCTGAGAAAAGCCACCAGAGCCACAATAGAGGGAAGAAACTCTTCTAAAAATTCAATGAAATGTTCAACTATTTGGCAATACATTTGCAGTGGTTGGGGGAGGTGCAGGAAATGAGGTGCAGAGTCCCTCTCTTCCCCCCAACTGTTCTAGGTCATTTCCACGTTATTCATTATTCCTTGTAGCTGGGTTTTAAGGACCAGACACTCAGGGTCTATAGGTCCTCCTAGGCTCTAGGCCTCTGGACAAATACGTTTTTTCCAGACATTCCATCACTTAGGCTGCCTCCATACTTCATTATGAAGTTTAATATTTCTTTTTCATTCACTTATATGAAAATGTCTTTTAAAAAAAAAATAGGTCAGGTGAGGTGGCTCACCCCTGTAATCCCAGCACTTTGGGAGGCTCAGCTAATTTTTGTATCTCACATGGTGAGACTAAACCCTGTCTCACCATGTGAGGTACAAAACTTAGCTGAGTGTGGTGGCACCTGCCTGTAGTCCCAGCTACTCAGGAGGCTGAGGCAGGAGAATCACTTGAACCCGGGAGGTGGAGGTTGCAGTGAGCTGAGATCATGCCACTGCACTCCTGCCTGGCAGCAGAGCAAGACTCCATCTCAAAAAAAAAAAATGTATATATATATATATAGCTAGTTAGACCAACTGGTCACTGTTCTTTGAGCACACATATAAACTAGAAATTTTTTTGTGTGTGTGACAGAGTCTTGCTCTGCCACCCAAGCTGGAATATAGTAGCATGATATTGGCTCATTGCAACCTCCACCTCCCGGATCCAAGCGATCCTCCTGCCTCAGCCTCCCAAGTAGCTGGGATTACAAGCACGCGCCACCATGCCCAGCTAATTTTTGTATTTTTAGTAGAGATGGTGTTTCACCATGTTGATGAGGATGGTCCTGATCTCTTGACCTTGTGGTCCACCCACCTCAGCTTCCCAAAGTGCTGGGATTACAGGCATGAGCCACTGCACCTGGCCGAAAATTCTATTAATATAAAGAAGACATGCCTTTCATCCTATGTAAGCAAGGAGGCCCTTGCATGGCCAGGAATCTCTCTGACAGTCTTGTGTCCAAGCTACAAGGAAAGTGTCTAGTTCTCTGAGGCTTTCCCCTTCAGCAACTCCACTGCCTTCATGACACTCCCCTCATCAGCCCTCCAAGTCACTTCCAGATATTCAGACCAAATATGAGGTTGCTTTCATGACCAGCCCTAACACAGAGGCACTTCATTCTTTTCAAACCACCTCTGTCCCTCTTCTTAGTCTCCTGTATCCCAAAAGTCCAGCCAGGAATTGTCCTCTTCACTTCACAGCAAGTCTTAAGTCTAACGAGGGTAGAAATCAGCTGCATATCTTGTTAAAACACAGATCTGATTCAGTATGTCTGCAGTTAAACCAGATTTGCATTTCTAAGAAGCACCCACTAACATCTATGTTGCTGGTGTACATGGAAAGATCTCTAAGACGTGTTGTTAATTTAAAAAAAAAAAAACAAGGTGCAGAACAACATATATAGTTTGCTACTATTTCTATCTCAATGCCACTGAATCTTTTAAAAGAGAGAGAATAATATGTACATATATATATTGCTTGTATCAGCAATGACTAACAATGGAAAGATACATAAGAAACTGATAGCTTCCAGGAAGTGAGCTGGGTGGCTGAGGAATCAAAGGGAGGTGAGAGAAGGAATTATTTTTACTCTGGTCTCTTCTCAAATTTATGCCAGAGACATATTTCCCACTCAAAAAAGCAAAAACTAAAATTGAGACATAATTATCTTGTTCATCCTGTGCTTCCAAACACTCAAATACCAATGAAATAGACTCTTTCAACACACATTTTTGAGTAGCCTCTTGGTGAGACCCTGGGAGGGAGAGTTACTTCTTCAAACAGGGATTAGAATAGCACTGACCAAAGAGCATATGCTCAGAAGCTGGAGTCTCTGAGAGTTCCTGATTTCTCTCAAGGGATCCAAGAGACCTGCCACTGAAGAAAAAAAAACTCCCAGCCTGAGTTCTCTGCAGCTGGAAGAAATTCTGCACACATAGGTCAGGTGGCCTCATAAAGGAGGGGTCAGTGGTAAGAGCCTAGGAGACTTCCACACATGGATGCTGAACTGGAGTCTATGACTAGGAACTTAAAATGGAAGAACAATTACTTCCCCTACAAAATCTTCCTGTAAGAACTCATATTTCACTTAGGATATGTTCCCTTCTCCCGAGTTATTTCTGGTTTAAACACCTGACTTTGGCTGGCTGAATTACAGTAGTTCACCCCATCCGTAGTTTCAGTTACCCATCGTCAATCACGATCTGAAAATATTAAAT
Organism: Cacajao melanocephalus; assembly: GCA_963573385.1. Lineage (NCBI taxonomy): Eukaryota > Metazoa > Chordata > Mammalia > Primates > Pitheciidae > Cacajao > Cacajao melanocephalus. The sequence continues at coordinate 26,099 of CAUYLG010047069.1, read as the reverse complement.
GGAAATTTCCAGAAATAAACAATTCATAAGTTTTAAATTGCACATGATCCTAAATAGCATGATAGAATCTCAACTGTCCCACTCCATCCTGCCCAGGATATGAATCATTCCTTCATACAGCATATCCACACTGTATATGCCACCTGCTCATTGGTCAATTAGCAGCTGTCTTGGTTATCAGATTGACTATCACAGTATCCCAGTGCTTGAGTTAAAATAACCCTTCTTTTGCTTAATAATGGCCCCAAAGCACAAGAGTAGTCATGTTGGCATATTATTATAATTGTTCTACTTTATTAGTATTGTTGTTCAGCTCATCCTGTGCCTCACTTATAAATGAAAGTTTATTATAAGTATGTATTCATAGGAAAAACATATAGCATATGTAGGGTTCGGTACCATCTGCAGTTTCAGTCATCCACTGGGGGTCTTAGAATATATCCATCTCAGGTAAGGAGGGCTAGGGTATTGGGTTTTATTGTACTTCCCTGGTTACTGTGAGTCTTAATTAGTTTTCTGTTGCTTATAATGGAACACCTAAAACTGAGTACTTACGAAGAAAAAAATACTTCTATGTTATCGAGGCTGAGAAGTCCAAGGTCGAGGGGCTGAATCTGGTGAGGGCATTCTTGCTGGTGAAGACATGCTGCAGAGTCCCTAGGTGGTGCAGGACATCACATGGTTGATGATCATCCTAGCTCAGGTCTTTCTTCCTCTTCTTATAAAGCTACCAGTTCTACTCTCAGGATAACCCTTTAATCCATTAACTACCCATATATCTACGAATGGATTAATCCATTCATGAGGGCAGAGCCTTCTTGGTCCACTTACCTCTTAAAGGTCTCATCTCTCAATACTACTACATTGGGGATTAAATCTCAACATGAGTTCTGAAGGGAAGAAACATTCAAACCAAAGCACCATACTGTACTTCTTGGTTTTCATTAAGCACATTCCTTAGCTTGCATCATTTATTTTCTTTCCTGAGCTATATTATCCCTACCCAATGAAGAAGGGACAAAGCCAACAGCTCTCCACATGGTTGTCCAAGTTCAAATCTCAGCTCCTCCATTTGTGACCTTAAACAGTTGACTCGCTTCTCCACTGAGGTCAGGATAGGGGAAGTGTCTGGCCTAGAGGATAACACAGAGCAGGGGCTCAACAAATATCTGTTTCCTCCATCACAATATTTATTCCTCAGTCCACACCACCTGGGATCATCATAAGCGCTTCATTATTTTCAAAGCACCTCTGTCCATCTTCTCAGTCTCCTGAATCCCAAAAGTCCAGCCAGGAATTGTCCTCTTCACTTCGCAGACTCATCTTTCTCTGATGAGTTGCCCAGTGTCATTTTGCAAAGCATGGAAGAACTGGACCATACCCTAACCCCACTCCTATGGCTCCTTCATGCTTCTCCCCTCAATCAATTGCAATCCACAAGTGTTTGGGCTCCCACAGTGTGTCATGCTGCAAGGGATTCTGTTTAATATCCAAATCTTTTCTGTAAGGAAAGAAATATCTAAAGATGTTTGATAATTGGTTATAATATTTTAAGGTGTAAACTTAGAACTTTTTTAGATGCAATTACCAAATACCATTTTTAATTATCTATCCACTAATGTTTGTTTTACATTTTAAAACAATCACAACTTATCTTTAATTAATATTCCCTTAGCCCAAAAACTTTAACAGATTAAATTCCCCCAAATTACTTAAGCACTGCTTCCAATCAAGTTCTCTTAATTCAAAGTAAAGTCATGCCAAAAAAATCAAATTTAAATCTAACATTTAAACTCTGTTTATAGACTTAACTAATTATATTATCTTAAACTTTTTAAACTATAATCATGAATTTAATGCACCTGATTTCTCAGGCCCTTCAAATGTCTTCATGAGCCTTAAACAACACTTGAAAATTTACTAAAATTAAAATACACAGCTGGGTGTGGTTGTTCATGCCTATAATCCCAACATTTTGGGAGGCTGAAGCAGGTGCAGTGCTTGATGAGCCCAGGAATTTGAGACCAGCCTGGGCAACATAGTAAAACCCCATTTCTATGTTTTAAAAAAGAAAAAAAAAATGTATACATTTAGTAAATCAAAAGATCTTCTGCATTTTAGCAGAGTCAAATCAAACATAAATTTAGTTAATTCAGTGTAATCATCCTCAATATTTCAAGTCAAATTAAGCAGATCCTCTTAAATGTTTCAAATACCTTAATTAGTACGCATATGAAATATGTATGTATTCAAATATGTATTCAGTAACAAAGGTACATGGTACTTATACCAAAACAGAGATATAGACCAGTGAAACAGAACAGAGGCCTCAGAAATACCACATTTCTACAACCATCTGATCTTTGACAAACCTAACAAAAACAATCAATGGAGAAAGATTCCCTATTTAATAAATGGTGTTGGGAAAACTGGCTAGCCACATGCAGAAAATTGAAACTGGACCCCTTCCTTACACCTTATACAAAAATTAACTCAAGATGAATTAAAGACTTAAACATAAGACCTAAAATCATAAAAACCTTAGAAGAGAAAATCAAACACCACATGTTCTCACTCATAGGCGGGTGTTGAACAATGAGAACACATGGACACAGGGAGGGGAGCATCACACACTGGGGTCTGTGGGACAGAACTAAGGGAGGGACAGTGAGGGGTGGGGAGTTGGGGACGGATAACACAGGGAGAAATGCCAGATATAGGTGATGGGGAGGAAGGCAGCAAACCACATTGCCGTATATGTACCTATGCAACAATCTTGCATGTTCTTCACATGTACCCCAAAACCTAAAACACAATAAAATATTTATTTAAAAAAAAAAAAAAAAAAACCTTAGAAGAAAACCTAGGCAATACTGTTCAGGACACGGGCATGGGCAAAGACATCATAGCTAAAAACACCAAAAGCAATGGCAACAAAAGCCAAAATTGACAAATGGGATCTAATTAAACTAAAGAGCTTCTGCACAGCAAAAAAAACTATCAGAGTGAACAGGCAACCTACAGAATGGAGAAAATGTTTGCAATCTGTCCATATGACAAAGGGCTAATACCCAGAATCTGCAAAGAATTTAAACAAATTTATAAGAAAAAGACAACCCCATCAAAAAGTTGACGAAGACTATGAACAGCCAATTCTCAAAAGAAGACATTTATGTGGCCAACGAACATGAAAAAAAGGTCATCATTACTGGTCATTAGAGACATGCAAATCAAAACCACAATGAGATTCCATCTCATGCTAGTTAGAATGGTGATCATTAAAAAGTCAGGAAACAACAGATGCTGGAGAGGATATGGAGAAATGGGAATGCCTTTACACTGTTGGTGGGAATGTAAATTAGTTCCACCATTGTGGAAGACAGTGTGGCAATTCTTCAGGGGTCTAGCACCAGAAAATCCATTTGATCCAGCAATCCCATTACTGGGTATATACCCAATGGACTATAAGTTATTCTACTATAAAGACACATGCACACATACGTTTATTGCAGCACTGTTTACAATAGCAAAGACTTGGAACCAACCCAAATGCCCATCGATGGTAGGCTGGATAAAGAAAATGTGGCACATATACACTATGGAATACTTTGCAGCCATAAAAAAGGATGAGTTTCTGTCCTTTGCAGGGACATGGATGAATCTGGAAACCATCATTCTCAGCAAACTAACACAAAAACAGAAAACCAAACACCACATGTTCTCACTCATAAGTGGGTGTTGAACAGTGAGAATACATGAACACAGGGAGGGGAACATCACACAGTGGAGCCTGTTGGGGGATGGGGGCTAGGGGAGGGATAGTTTTGGGAGAAATACTTAATGTAGATGATGGGTTGATGAGTGCAGCCAACCTCCATGGCACATGTATACCTAGGTAACAAACCTGCACGTTCTGCACGTGTATCTCAAAACTTAAAGTATAATAACAATAATAAAATAATAATAAAAGGATAAATTTAAAAAAAAAAAAAAAACATTCTCAGCTGGGCACAGTGGCTCACACACCTGTAATCCTAGCACTTGGGGAGGCCAAGGTGGGCAGATAATTTGAGGTCAGAAGTTCAAGACCAGCCTGGCTAACATGGCAAAAACTTGTCTCTACTAAAAAAAAATACAAAAATTAGCCTGCTGACGTAGTGGTGTGCCTGTAATCCCAGCTACTTGGGAGGCTGAGGCAGGAAGATTCCTTGAGCCCGGTAGGCAGAAGTTGTAGTGAAGTGAGAGCGTGTCACTGAACACCAGCCTGGGCAACGAGAGAGAAACCCTGTCCAAAAAAAAAAAGAAAACACTCCAGCTCTGCCCTCCACACCCCTGAGTGTGTTCTCCTTCCTGGACAACTGCAGTTCCTCCATGTGCTGCTGATCCACTTTCTCACCACTAACTATCCATCTCCTTTGCAGGTGGTGTAATCCAGGTGGCCCTCATGACTTTCCATGGCACAGGGGAATGTCTGTTGCTGGCCATCGTGGTCTATGACTGAGTGGTGGCCATTTGCCACCCTTTCCTCTAGCACATCACCATGTCCAAGGCCCTATGTGTCCAGCTGGTGGTGGTCACCTCTGCTGTGGAGATGCTCGTTTCAGCTATAGACGGGATGTATTCATCTCACCCTACTGTGGCCTAACATCACTGATCATTACTGTGTTCTGACATTCCCCACCCCCATGCTCCAACTGGCCTGCTCAGATACCACCGTGGCTGACATGATCCTGTTTGTCTCTTCTGCCTTGATCACTGTCCATACCATCTCAGTCATCTTGGTCTCTTACACTTACATCCTGGTTCATCTGAGGGAGGAAGTCCCTGGATGGCCAGTGCAAAGCTTTCTCCACCCGTGCCTCCCACCTCACTGCTCTCTGCCTGTTGTATGGGTTTGTGTTCCTTGTACACATTCCACCCAACCCTGAAAGTGCCTCAGCCTATAACAAAATCCTCTTCACCACTGTGATCCCCATGCTGAACCTTGTGGTCTACAGCCTGAGAAATAGAGATGTCAAGGTCAGCTGGGTGCTGTGGCTCTTGCCTGTAATACAAGCACTTTGGGAGGGCGAGGTGGAAAGACCACTTGAGCCCAGGAGTTTGAGACCAGCCTGGGCAACCTAGTGAGACCCCATCTCAACTTAATTTAAAAAAAAAAAGATATCAAGGATACTATCAAGGATACTATATAAGTTAGGGTTCTTAACCTATGGAGAAAAAGAATGTGTTAGAAAGGTATCTGGTAGCTTATAAAATAGAATAGACGTCTAGAGGATCTAGACAGGACAGGAACCATGAAAGGCAAGGCACAGCCAAGAGCCTACCACAAGAGTGGTCTGTGTAGGCTGCCACCACTGGGAACATCACCTTCGGACCTTCTCCACTGCTACAGCTCACACTGCTGCCTCTGAACATTCATCACTGGACAGAGCTACCCACCCTAGCCTCCACCACACCCTATATGGCATCCAACCGCACATCACCTCTAACTGATCTGACCCTTTTCATCATTCCCTCAAGTTGAAATCCCAGTCAGGAGCACCTACCCGTCTGCCAGCACAGTTAGTCTATATCCACTGATATTCTACATCCATACCTCCAGCTTACAGAGCCCTGCGAGGTGGAAATCAGACCTCCTCCTACTCAGAAGAGCAAGCTAGATTCTATCTTCCTCCTGTCTTGAGACCTCCAAATACCAAAATAATCATTGAATGCCAAACAGTGAAAATGACAGATTTCAACCAGAGTATCCTCCCCTACAAGGTTCTATAGGGAATGTTGCCCTTCTGAATACAGGACGTTGGAGAAACAGTCCATATGGTGTGGTGTTTGAGCATAGGAAGAAGACTATAATCATTTGACGTTGTGAGAAAGAATGAAGCCCCCAGACCCTACCCCAGGGAGCAGCTTTTCATCACTATTACCTACAGCAATAATGAGTTATCATTTTTACATAAATGGCCAATTTATACAAAATAAAAAGCTGAAAGGCTGCAAACCTCTGTTTTGTTTTTGTTGTTGTTGTTATTTGTTTTTTTTTTTGGTCAGAAAATACACTTATTATGGATAGCGAGTGAAGTAAAGATGTCATTATTCACTATAGAGGTTATATCAGCCAAAGTTGCCTTCGCATTGATAAAAATACCTTATCTCACTTGTAATCATAAACATTACTCCAGTAAAAGGGGTACATTTTCTCTCCTTTTTGTCTTCTTGCCTGTATGATCACCATAATAAGTTAAAATGAAATTGCTCTTATATAATCAAAGGAGAAAAGGAAGAGAAAACGAACATCCCGCAGCCTAGGCAATTCCACCCTGCACTGCTGCTCTGAGAGCTATGTTTTCTGGCTCTCTCCTCGCCCCACTCAAATTCATTTAGCCCCCTACCCCATTCCACTTTGATAGGATGGCGCTTCACCAAATGACGGGCTTGCTCAGAAGAGAAACATTTTATGGTCCATGGAAGTTGAACAGAAAGTATCAAAAGGTGGAGAGGGTGGCCCTTCTCTTTCAATCATCATAAGAGGGTTTAGTAATACTGAAGGGTGTCCTTTAATGGCTGATCCCTCGTCAAGGCTTTGGCCCTTCAAACTGCTGCTGTTCAAAATGCGGTATGATTCTGCTGAATCCATTCTCTGGTGTCTGTCTTTAGTGGTCTTCTCATTAGTGGTCTTCTCTTCAAATGGGTTGTTTTCTTACTAGGAAAAAAAATGTTCCATCTCTGTAATTAACGTTGACAGTGTTTTGCTTGTTCCAAGTTTTTATCCTTCCTTCTCAAGCATGCTCTGCTTGGCATGATTGACACAGTACATATGCTGGCCGGCCAGAGCAGAGCATTTGGGGGTCTGGTGGGTGTTCTCACGGTAACACTGAAGAATTTTGGCCTGCAGTTCAGCACAGACTGGATGAGACTCACATCGCTTGAACTTTGCTTCCACCTCTTCAGCAGCTTTCTGATATCGTTCAGTGGTGACTTTGTAGAACTCTGAGCTCCTCTCCTTCAGTCTAGCCAGCTGCTCTTTGTAGAATGCATCCTGCTTCTTGAGCACTCAGTCTTTCTCTTCCAGCTGCCTAGCCAGGTGTTTTGCCTTAGCGCATTCCTCCTCGCTTGATACCCTCTCCCGAAGGATGGCTCTGGTTAACTGCTCATTGGCAGCAGCCCTCTCTCGGTCCAGCTCTTTGACTTGCTTTAGTCGTTTCTGACCTTCAGATTCTTTCCTGGCTTCCTCCAATGCCAGCTCTTCAGCTACTCTTCTTTTCAATTCTTCATCCAAAACTGAGGCACCATAAGCACCAGAATACCTCTGAGACTTCGAGCCAGATGGAGAGGATTCCTTCATTCAATCAATCACATTTTCCAAAACCCAGATGCCCTTCACCATGATGATGTTCTTATTCTTGTCCACCTCGAAGGTGATCCTGCAGGTGCTGGCAGTCCCACCCATGGCTCCGGTTCATGCACCCTCCCAGAGACCTAGCACAGAACCACAAGAACTTTGGGGCCCCCGCACCCATACATGCATGGAAGGGCCTAGATTCTTTTCCATCACAGTGGGAGCAAGGCCACAACCCCAGAAGCAAGGAGAATGCCACAAACCTGTTTATCAAAATCAAATTATCTTTATGTCTTTAAACAAAATCCTCGTCTATTATAACAGAAATCAGTCTTACTAATTTTAAGGGAAGGAGGTGGGATTTATTATGAAACTAAAATGTTAACTGAGGTTCAATATCTTTTTGAGACTCAAATAAAATGGGCTTGAATTCCATTCTGTGTGTGTAACAGAATCCCTGCACCCCTGATAACCTGCCTGGAGTCTGAAGTAGCAGCAGGTAGGATGTAGATGGCTTGTGTTTTACCTGGTTCCCTCTAACTCCAAGTTCCTAAATTCACTGAATTACTTTAGCTTACGAATCACCTGGTGAGAAGAGAAAGCACGGGGCTAGGAATGTGGTTGGTATAAAGGGGAAGTAGGAAATAATAAAACTTTTACTGTCAAGGGTCCAGAGGGGAGGAAAAAAGGGAGGTTTCAGCAGGTTGGGTGAACCAGCACAGCTGGGCTTGAGCCCCGTGAAGAAGACAAAGACATAACTGCATCTTTATGGGGCAAAACCTCTGCCTTCATGTGTAATTCTACAGAGTCGTACCTCTTCATTGCTCATAGATGTCAAAATAAAACACTTCCTTAGAAAATTAAGTAATCCGTGGCTGAATCTGTTGATCAGTGCTTCAAAATGAAACTGGAATTACCTCCCAGCCTTATTTACAGATTTGTGGTAGTTTTTTCTTAACACACTAAATATATAGTGGGCTCCAAGCAGTCCCCTATCATCACCATCACCACCCTAACACTCTATCCCAGACTCAGGAGTTGACAGATCGCAATCTCGTCATGGAAAGAAGCCATTTTCTTAGCAGAGATTTTCCCTTTGAATAATAAATTCCCTTAGGGCCAAAGAGACACAAAGGACCAAGGAACAGAAAAGAGGGTGCAAACCCCTCCTTTATCACCCTGGTGAATGCAGACTTTGCTTCTTAACCTCACCCATTCCTTAGCACACACCACCCTATGGCCCTAGGCAATGCAGTCATAGACTAAGGAGTCAACAGAATTCCCAGAAATAGACAAGTGAGTGACCTAAAAAGAATGGAAGGTAGATGAGGCAGGACTGTGGGCAGGAGCAGCTAAGTTTGCCCAGACAGACAAGATGTCCAACTCCTTTGGCCCCACATACACCCCCACCTCCAAATGGGGCCAGTTCTTTCCACCTGCCTCCCTTCACCTAAAACCATCTTCCACAGAACCTGATAAGAGTCAGCAGATGGGAGATTAAGTCAAGTGTTACTGATCTCAAGAGCATTTGAATTAAATCTGTATGTACACTATGTCTTAGATCGCCTAGAGCCCACCCAGTACTGGAAGATCAGAAAATTTCCATCAGGTGAAAGTGGGGCTGCAGGGAGGGAGCAGGGGCAGATCTAGTTGCAGATAAAAGACCAGTTTGTGGTCCTGGACTGACCACCAAAGCACTGGGCTGCAACAGACCACAGTGCTATCAAACGGTCAGTATTAAATGTATGCTTATCGTTACCGATGACTGCTGGCTCCATTACCTGAGAAAAATTAGTCAACCATCCTGGATCTCAGGTGTTCCCTATGTGGGATAGAGACATGATCTCTAAAATCACTTGTTTTATTTGGACAGAAAAGGGGAAAACGTTGCTTTCGATCCCTGGATATTAATCTTGTTCTCAAGGGTCTCCAATTCATTTAGACCAATCCTAGAGGCCTTCAGGGTGAGAGGGGTCAGCCCTGGCATTAGGATCTTTAATGGAGAACTCAAGCTCTCCAGTGGCTGACAGCTGTCACTCACCAAGTGGGATGTCTCTTCAGGCATCACCTCCAGAGACAACTCAGGGCCACCAGTCATCAACTCCCAGTGTTGTCCCTAGAGTAATCATACATATGCGAACCCGCACTGACTCATATGGGAACTGAGCAGTACAGGATGGAAGGAGCCAAACATAGGTAAGCTAGGGGCCTTCCCTTAGAGAAAGCATTTCAAGGCAGCCTGAACACATCTCCAGTTGAAGCTGGTCCGAGGACACTAGTATCACAGGAAGGGAATGACACCTTCTAGAAGATTCCTTGACACTGCCAGGAAAGTGGTCATCCTGCCTCCTCCACAGGTCAGGGTACTGAACTTTGGTCCACCTCCCCAGAGTGTCACAATCCACTTTATCCTCACCCTCTCCAGGACCTCAGAGAAACTGGCCACCAGCCCCAAGAGACTGGCAGAGATGGACAGCAAGCCCAGTACACAGGCAGTGTGTGGATATGCTTCTCAAAGATGGATTTGCTCCAGGGAGGGGGCACCAGTCATGCTCAGAGCCCCATTCTTCTCTCCCAGCTGCTTGTAGAGTATGATGTTTGCTGTCATTCTAAGAGGCTGAGGTTTCAAGGCCAGCCCTCCTGAGCTGTTATTATGAGACAGCGCTATGTCTGCAGATCTGTGAACTGCTGCCAGATGAACAATACATCTGAGATCCGACCTCGGGGTCTGAGCTCTGCGGCTTCCCCCAAGTATTATGTTTGTTTCCAACAGCATAGTTTGCTATTCTACTTGTGCTTTTAAGCTTGGAAATACAATTCTTTGTAAAAAATGATGTTAATCACTCTGTACACACAAAGTATCAGCAAACAAATGCTGTGAGCAAGGCTGGGGGCTCTGAAATGGTGCCCTAGAAAGACTAAAGCAAGAAGGAAGACCAGAGAAAGACTAAGATCTATGGGCAAATGGAGGTCCTTCCACATTTTCTCAGGAGTTCCCATTCTGGCCATCTCTGCCTTCATGACTCTTCCTCTTCTGATGTCTCCAGTTCACCAGAATTGTGCTCAGATAATCTGTCTAAATGTGCAGCCTCACCTTGGATCCCCATAGCCAAGGTCCTCACAGAAGAGGTCCTAGGAGAAGCCATTCTCAAGCTCCCAGCATCTCTTTCTGTCAAGCAGACATTTTTACTCAGTGTGATCATCACATCCCATGGTTAAATCTAATTCACACATTGCTAAACACTCTCAATTTACCAGACATCAGTAATCTCTGGTAGACACCAGCTCACAGATCACTTCTTAGCCATGGAGCTGAGAGCTGCTCATGAATGTGAAAAAGGGAAAAGGGATGAAGTTAGCTGCTTTTTCATGCCCTCACCAGAGCAGAAATCTCTGTTCAAATTGTTCCCATATTTCAAGGAATCTGAAGAGATCTTCATTTTACAACAAGCACAGGCTAGAAGGATCATGCTAGTACTTTTCCTAAAAGCCCAAATTTCTCAGCCTCAGCTTCTTCAACTCAGTATTGGCTACATGCAAACTCTGCATTTTTCCTTTGTTTCTTCCTGAGGCACTGTCTTCTGTGCTACATTAATCTCAGATCACAGGTCCTAGCATGATTAAAACCTTGGGAGAGTAATACAGCTGAGTTACTATTCTGTTACTTGGGTGGATTTCCCAATTTAGACGAGTCAAAAATGTGTGTGTTAGCTTGTTTTCATGGTAAGACTGAGGAAAGTGCCAAGGTACAACTCTGCCAATACAAGGATATGATTAGAAATGGTGCCCATCAGCTGGAAACCATCATTCTCAGCAAACTGACACAAGAACAGAAAACAAACACCGCATGTTCTCACTCATAAGTGGGTGTTGAACAATGAGAATACATGGACACAGGGAGGGGAACATCACACACCAGGACCTGTTGGGGAGCAGGGGAGTGGGTAGGGGAGGGATAGCAGGGTGTGGGGCGGTTGAGAAGGGATAACATTAGGAGAAATACCTAATGCAGATGATGGGGGAATGGGTGCAGCAAACCACCATGGCATGTGTATACCTATGTAACAATCCTGCACAATCTGCACATGTACCCCAGAACTTAAAATATAATTTTTAAAAAAGAGAAAAAAAAAGAAGTGGTGCTTATCTTAGATGTGATCCTCTGAGCAATGCCGAGAGTTGGAACCACGGGGCCTTTTTAGTCCTTTGCTCTCTCACTAGATAGGACTGGAACATTAGCCAGACCTTCACTTGAAATCCTGCCTAAATAATAATTAACCTTTAACAAATGCCTCTTATATGACAAGCACTTTACTTTCACCTTCTCATAAATCCCCCTAACCATCTCCATGAGGCACAAACCATTCATATCTCCACTTTTAAGATGAAGAAACTAAGTCACAGAAGCATGACATAACTTGCCTGAGATGACATAATTATCAAGTGGCAGAGCCAAGATTGAAAGCCAGACTCTGGAGTACCCAGGCTTAACTGCTGTACTATATTGTCTCCACAATTCAGGAAGTCTTTCATAGACCCTTAAGGTAAAGTCTCCAAAGATGACCATCATTAAGTCTTTCCCTCTCTGAATGCACATGCTGCTCCTCCCATCAAGTGGGGGGATCTGTTTTCCTCCCCTTGAATATGGACTAGTCTTCTGACTAGGATGGTTAGATTTAGTAAATGAATTTACAGAAGATCCAGTTATATTTGAATTTTAGATAATCAATAAATAACTTTTTGGTATAAGTATGTTTCAAATATTGCATACGATATGCATGTCAAAAATTATTTATTGTTTATCTGAACTTGAGATTTAACTAGACATTGTGTATTTTATCTGACAACTCCATTTGTGACTTGCTTTGACCAAGAGAATATAGCAGAAATGACAATATGCTAGTTCCAAGCCTAGCCTTAAAGACAACCATCAACTTCCACTTCTTCCATCATGAAAGCCTACCCTGAGACCACCATACTGGGAGGAAGCCCAACTAGCCACATGGAAAGGCTGCATGGAAAAGCACTAAGGTCAATCATTGAGGAACACCTTCTTGGCCTTCCAGGACAGCCCAGCCACCAGCTACACACAGCTGAGTGAGTGACCCCCATCTATACTATGTGGAACAGAAGAACCACCAACCCAAGTCCTGCTTAAATTTCCAACCCTCAGAATTATGAGAAATAAAATCTCTTGTAGTTTTAAGACACTATGAAATCACTTATTGGGTGCAATGTATGTTATTCAGGTGATGGAGATCCTAAAAGTCCTGACTTGACCACTACGCAATCTATGATGCAACAAATTACATTTGTACCCCATAAATTTATATAAATAAAAAAGACACTATGTTTTAAGGTGGTTTTTTTAATATAACAATAGGCAATTAAAATAACCCCTAATGAATCATCTTGAATTTAGACCCAAAGCCTTATAGAGTCCCTGTGATGGCTCCATGGAGCTTGGTGTCTGTATCTGTGCAGTCTTGTCCAATCTAGCTGTTTTTTCCTCCTTCAGGAGATAGTATATCCTTCAGGTTCCAAACATGGAATTTGGAGATAGCCAGACCTAGGACTAGATTCTAGCTCTGCTACATAAAGCTGGATGACCTTCTTCTCTTTGTCCAAGAAAATGAGTATGCTAATATTAATTATCTCATAAGGGGGTTTGTGAGAATTAAATGAGATTTAACATCTATTAAGTGCTGAGAACAGTGTCAGGCCTTTAAATAGTGCCCAGCACATATCAGCTGTTGTTAACAGTCATCCTTACACTGAATAATTTCTCTAACCTGTGTTATTTTATTATTTTATCTCCCTCATTATTTCTATTGAGTGGAGAATGTCTAATGAAGCTGCAAACCTTATGACAACAAGGATAAAAGGGACTACTAGCCACCCAAGCTACTCAGCCATGCTCCCAACATTTCTTATGTCTCTTCACCATGAAACCAGAAATGATGGGACAGAAAAATGTAGACAATGAAATCGAAATTACATAGGTTATATAGTAAGACAGTACTGACATCTAAATCTGATTTTGGACTGATGTCTAAACCTGGCATAACTTGTAAACAAAAAAGTTGTGTGAAGATTAAACACTTGTACTGTAAAAAGCCTAACATATAGCATGATTCATAGCTGATGCTCATTTGATATCAGTTTTCTCACTTCCCCTAGCATTACTCATCCTAGGCCATTAAAAGGCCATTGGTTGCTGGTATCAGCAATCTGGCCACACAGAATGACATCTTCATTTTGCCCTTCTGTGGCCCCAGCATCATGATTCACTGCTCCTGTGACCTCCTTCCTCCTCCCCATGCTCCTACTAGCCCATGGTGAAATTACCAAGGCTGAGGCCATTCTCCTGCTTTGTTCTGCCTACCTTCTTTACCATCACTGTCACCCTGGTCATTTGAAGGATGCATTCCTGGAAAGCCAAAAGCAAAGCTCTCTCCACCTATGCATTTCGTCTTACCATCATCTCCCTCTTCTAAGACACCATGTATACCATATATGCTCAGCCAAGCTCTCATAATCTCAAGATGATGGGTTAAACTCTAGTCCTGCAGCAGGGCAGAACCAGGACAATTGATCAGATTTCAGAGAGCAGAGTGGTGACTCTAAACCAAGCATAAGCCAAGAGCCAAGTTTCAGGAGAAGAGGGGTAAGACTTAAAAATCCAAGTCAAGACAAGAAAAGCAGTATCACAAGTGAACTCAGGGTCAGACATGAAGTCAGGACAAGAGATAGTGCTTTCAGGAGCAGCACAAAATTGGATTCCTTCTCCTTGAGGCCATTGGAGGTCATGAGGAGCCAGATTGAGGATAAGGAGGTATTTCCAGATCTCTCCAGACTCCTGCTTTTGCACAAAGTTTACTTGGAGTTAAGCATCTTTTAAAGATTCCTCTCATATCCTGATGCCCACACTGACCTCTCCTGTGCATCAACAGAGGCAGTGGCCAAAGACAGCACTTCTGAGGCTAAAATGAAATCTACTATTTTCCGATAACAGCTCCTTCACCTGTCCCTGTTTCTTTATGAGTTTTCCACTCCCAGGAACAACACACAGACAGAAGCCCATTTGTCACTGGGACAATGCTGAATTATTCCTGCAGTGTTACATTCCTACAAGACTCTGCTCACCACTGTTATCTGGCTGTGTATCTCACCTCCCCAGCTAAACTGCAGACTCCCTGTGGCAGGAATCAAACCTCATCCTTCATTGTATCTGCCCCTGAGACGAACACTATGCTGAGTACTATACTTAATCAAAGGGCAAGGAGTGTGTGTGTGTGTGTGTGTGTGTGTGTGTGTGTGTGTGTGTGTGTCTATCACCTCTTCCTTTTTGAATTTTAAGCTTCCAGGCAGCAGATGATAAAAAGGATAGCAGTTGCTTTTATTCTATAAGGCTCAGGGCTTCAATCAAACACTATTCCTTCAAAAATGTGTTTTCTCAATAATTATAATAAATAGCTAATATTTAATGAGCACGTATTATATACCAGGAATTCTGTGAAGCACACCATACATACCATTTCATTTAACTCTTACAATAATTCTATGAGTAGGTGATGCCTATTCCACATATAAAGAAACTTGAGAGTCCAAGAAAGTAATTGGACTGTGATATACAGTTCATAACTGGTAGCCAGGTCCAGCTGCTTTCAAAGTCCATGCTTTACTATAGGGCCTAAAATCTCTTGAGGTTTTGTAGGGTATTATATAACAAGTCTACATTTCTACTGTCTTCAAAAATATCCAAAGCACCACTCCCATATTTTCCACCAGGGCCCAGCTTTCTATTAATCCCAGAGAGTCCTGACCCCACCAGCAGTTTTCACTTTCTATACAGCACCCGAAGGGCATCTTGGAACAGGAAAACAAATGGGCTAGAAGAAATGGAAAGAATTAGAAAATGAAAGGAGGGACCCCAGGGCTACTGCCTTGGCCCCACCACTCTGGCCATCGAAGAGCCTCAATTCACTAAACCAGTTACCTCTTCCTCAGCTGCTTCCTGAGTCCTGTTCTTAAAGCCAGCATGGAGTTTTCTTTGTGAGTCACAACGAATAATGAGGGCAGTTCTTTAAGCCAAGGTTTCAAGAGTGACCAATCACTCTTGGTTGAATTAAAAATTTGGGTCTAGAGCTGGGAGCCATGGCTCATGCCTATAATTTCAGTACTTTGGGAGGCAGAGGCAAACAGATCGCCTGAGGCAAAGAGTTTGAGACCAGCCTGGGCAACATAGCAAAACCCTATCTCTACCAAACAATACAAAAAAAAAAAAAATAGCCAGACACACTGGCACATACTTGTGGTCCCAGCTATTCTGAAGGCAGAAGTGGTAGGATCGTGCCAGGTGCAGTGGCTCATGCCTATAATCGAAGCACTTTGAGAAGCCAAGGCAGGCAGATCACTTGAGGTCAGGAGTTCAAGACCAGCCTACCCAACATGGTGAAACCCAGTCTCTACAAAATAATACAAAAATTAGCCAGGTGTGGTGGCAGGTGCCTGTAGTCTCAGCTACTTGGGAGGCTGAGGTGGGAGAATCGCTTGAACCCAGGAGGTAGAGGTTGCAGCGAACCGAGATCCTGCTGTAACAGGAGTGGCCTCGAGAAACAGACCTCTCAAACACTGAACTGAGAAGGAAGGGGTGATTTATTCGGCCAGGAGCAAGGTGGCATAGTTGCCTAACAGCCAAGCTCACCTAACAAAGGAAACCTCTGCCTTTATATAGGCTTACAGCTCCAGATATTACATGTGAAAGGGTCTTGGGTTTACAGTTTTAGAAATTGCATGTGAAAGGGTCTTGGTCTTACAACTCTAGAATTTACATGTGAAAGGGTCTTGGGCTTAGGAGTAGGCATGGGGTATAGTGACTTAGGTGAGGTTTGATCGTGTTTAAGTAAAAACAATGCCTTCCCAAAAGATTCCTCCACACCATGCCTGCGATCTATAGGAGGGCGATTAGGGTGGTGCCCCCGTCTGCCAGCCTTTACTTCTCCTATTGAAATGCAGTGTGGAAGTCAAAGGGGGATGATCTTAGATGCCTAAGGGTGATTAAGGATCTCCTCACTCAGTGCCACTGCACTCCAGCCAGGGTGACAGTGTGAGACCCTATCTCAAAAAAATAAAAAAGTGGGAGGATCACTTGAGCCTGGGGAAATGGAGTCTGCAGTGAGCTGAGATTAGACCACTACACTTCAGCCTGAATAACAGAGCAACACCTGTCTCCAAAAAAAATTTTTTAAATAAAAATAAATTAGGGGCTAGGAGAAGAAATGATGTTGCTTAAAGTATCCAACTTGAATATTGTCCCCAGAATCAGAAAGGGATTTACTGTCCCAGAACCTCAATTTTTCCTTGTGCGAAATAAGGAAGTTAGAAAAGCTGATCTACATAGGGTGCCTTTCAGACTGACATTGACATACTATGTAAACCTTCTTGGCAGTATCAATGAGCCTGTATACTGATGAGCTAAACTCCATTCATAAAGGCAACTCTAACTCTGTTTTTCTTCCCAATCATCACCATTAGAGAAATAAAGATGGCCCAAATAGGAAACAAAATGCCCTCAGGAAAAAAAAGGGAAGCAAAATGCCCTCAAGTAACCCTGGGGAAAAAGTAGATTGACAGCTGGTAGGTCAACCAGAAAACCTATTGACCAGCAAAAGCTACATTGAGTAGACCTGCTGTAGAAAGAAAAAACACGATCTTCATGAAATCACAATAGTGTCTCAAAAGGCAGAAGCCCTGTATTTATAGGGCCCGGGGGTCTCGACTCAAGTGATATAAGGTCACTCTTTCAAGGTAGGAAACAGGACTGAACTAAGTTTGTGACATTATAGTTTACAATTGGCAGGCACAGGAAGGGAACAGCCTGAAAGCAGATATTAGTAAAAAACTATTGTTTGTTGAGCAAATTGTTTGTCCAGATGAGTAATCTACTGTCCTGATAGGAGACCTGTTGGCCGGGAGGAGTAAACTGTTTGTTAAATAAATTGTTCAGATAAAAGCAAACAGTGAAGTTATTTATTGTTTTACAGCCATTATCTTCCTAGGCCTCAATGTCCTGTAACAATTACTTAAGTTATATTGCCACAGTAAGTCTCACTTCTCAGTCGCAATAGTTAAAGTATGCGGACTTAGATGACCTCAATTCTCAAGTTCACTTCTAAAAAACCACTCTACTGTGCCTATGGAAATGGAACTTCTCTTCCTTTCACCAGGGACACTCTGCTTGGTTATAATCCTAAATATTTCTACCACTCTGTCCCACAGAGTGAGCAACAGGGAAATCATTTCGGCTGGAGAAGGGTCCACTGCCATAGATAGAGAACGTATCCATGCCCTGAATGGTTCAGGAATAATCAGTGCTGGGGTCTGAATGCGTCCCCCAGAAAGCGTGTGTTGGAAATTGAATCCGCAATGAAACAGTGTTGGGAGGAGGGGACTAATGGGAGGTGCTCATGTTCCACCCTCGTGAATGAATTAATGCCAATTATAAAAGGGTTAGAGGCCGTAAGTTCGACCTCTTGCTCTCCCTTGTGCTCTCTCTCACCACATGTCATGACTCAGCAGGAAGGCCTCACCTAATGTGGTTCCCTGGACCTTGGACTTCCCAGCCTCCAGAAATGTGAAAAATATATCTCTTTCCTTTCATCTCCAGCTTAATATTCTGTGACAGCAATACGAAATGGACTAAGACAGTCAGTATTCCCCAAAAAGGATCCAAAACATTCAGTAGAACTGAAAACAGTAATAAAATACTATGGTAATGTCAAGAAATTTCAGAACTTTTCTTAACTGAGGAAAGACCAGGTCTTCAGCCCCAGATTTCACTGGATACATGTAACTTTTGACAAGCACCTTCCCCTCTCTGGGCCTCTTTTTCCACTCCCCAACATTTTGAGCTAGATGTTCCTCAAGAGTTACTCCAACTCCAGTCTTCTGGATTATTTGACTTGGCCCCACCAATGTAAATCTACCCCTTATCAAAAAAAGATGCAAAGAGGCCAGGCGCGGTGGCTCACAACTGAAATCCCAGCACTTTGGGAGATGGAGGCAGTGGATCACCTGAGGTCAGGAGCTCGAGACCAGCCTGACCAATATGGTGAAACCCCGTCTCTACTAAAAATACAAAAATTAGCCAGGTGTGGTGGTGTGCGCCTGTAGTCCTAGCTACTCAGGAGGCTGAGACAAGAGAATTGCTTGAACCAGGGACACGGAGGTTTCAGTGAGCCAAGATCACACCACTTCACTCCAGCCTGGGCAATGAAGTAAGATTCTGTCTCCAAAAAAAAAAAAAAAAAAAAAAGATGCAAAGACAATAAAGGTCATCCATTTGGCTTCTGATATAGCCTTTACATGGGTTTTCCGTCAAAAGCCTATCATCTAAGACCCACGCTATTCAGAATAGAACGATCACAATGCCATACACAGGCAAGCTCTAAAAGCTCATAGCAGATTATTATTTTTCCCATCTACCACTAAGTTATAAGAATGCATTACCCTTTAATTCTGTTTTCTAGAGGATCCTGCCAGCTTATCTAACTGGTAGAATATCAACATTTCACTTCCAGGTGAGCTTTTCATGAAAGATTTGCTGGCCAGTATGCCCAAGGGCAAAGAAAATACCCCTCAATGACAGACAGGTGTGTTGACTGCACATGCTTGCTTACTAACAATTAAGTTTCTTTGGCAGAACTTGTAAGCTAGGAAGATTGTGATCCAAGGCTTTCATGGCAACATAACAACTATCAATCAGGTTTGCAAGAATGGGTTCATATAGGACCTGCCACTACCAACTAGAACTTTCTCATATTTAAAAACAAAATGACTGCCTTAGGTCAATTAGCTAGTTACAGGCTCAGTAAGTGTAAGGAAGCTGCTCCACATGGAAGACAGGAAGGACTCCACCTGAGAGGCATAGACAATCTGATAGTCAAGATAGAGCTGGGGCCATAACTAAAAAAAGAAGTTTGTCCTTGAAGAATACTTCAGGCAACAGAGGCTGCTGTATCAACAAACACTCAAATCTCATTGCCTTGCAGTAGCAAAAATGTTTATTTCTTGCTCATGTTCATGTTCATCCATGAGTCAGTGATGAATCTTCTGCTTTTCACTCCAAGACTCAAAAGGATATATGAGAAACCCCTATGTCTTGGACTTGGCCGGTATCAAAGCAGATGGGAAAGAAGGGAGGTGGGAAACCAGAGGTTGGCTCCTAGGGCTCCCAAGCCTACTCAGAAGTGACACGAATTACTTCCATTCATACTCCCTGAGCCAAACCCAATCCTGTGGCCAAGTTTAATTTAAATGAAGAAAGAGAATGTATAACCCTTCTTACTCAAGAGCTACAGGGAGGAACATTGACACTTAGGCATCATCATAAACTCTACCACAAAAGGCTGAAAGGTTATTGCACGTTCAGGAGAAGACAATTGACAAAATGAAGGGGGCATTTTATTTTTAAGGAACCAGACAACTTGTGCAGGTTGGAATGCAGTGGGGAATGTCAGAGGACACAACACTGCTTTACCTCTCCAGGTGACATTCTGCAGGACTTTCCCAAGTGAATACCTCTTACCTGCAGGAAACATGGGCAATCTAGTCCCCCTTCTGTTGAGACTTCCTCCCAGATCAGTAGTGTAGGAACTAAATTTCTTTTCCACAAACAATCATTTGCCTAGCAAGGCCCTTTGCTTTGCCTGGTGATTTTCCCTAGGGTTGTGAAAACCCAAGGTGCCAGGGTCCCAAGGAGAGAATAGTCTCTTCCTTCCTACCTGAGAAAAGCAGTCTCTCTGTGCCATGTTCTCACTGGACTTGGCGCTCCAGGCCCCACACCTCATCTCAGGAGGCGGCTGTCAGAGAGTTACCTATAACAGTGAAAAGTTGGAAATACCTTATTGTCAACTGATGGGGACCAGTTAAGTAAATAATGACACACAAACAACAACAAAATAATATGCATCCATTAAATATGATGATGTAGGCTA
Organism: Cacajao melanocephalus; assembly: GCA_963573385.1. NCBI lineage: Eukaryota > Metazoa > Chordata > Mammalia > Primates > Pitheciidae > Cacajao > Cacajao melanocephalus. The sequence goes on along the minus strand of CAUYLG010047069.1, from coordinate 5,765 downwards.
CTATTTATTGTTATGGGAAAATGTCTGTGACATCTTGCTGAATGAAAAGGTAAATGGCAGAATAGCTTATATAGCATGAATCTGTGTATGGAAAGTTACAGTCATGAACACACTGAGAGATCTATGTCTAAAGTAACAATAATCAACTCCCATTATCTGTGGTGGTGGGATTTCAGGTGACCTTTTACTTCCTTTTTGGTTCTCTTCCGTCTTCTTTAAATTTGTTTTACAACTAGCATGTATTACTTTTATAAAGACAATAGAGCTATTTGGAGAGGATGGGAAATAATATTTTTTGAGATGGAGAGATGCGTTTTCAATATTGTCAAGTGAATGAAGCAATTATGGTATAATCATACATATATGTATGTTTGTGTGTGTATACATGTATGTGTGTGTGTGTGTGTGTGTGTCTGTGTACCTCCCACAGATATCTCCAAAAAAATACTACCAAGCATGTTTCCCAGGGACATTCGGATGATCAAAGGAAATAGCATTTGAGAACTCCACACCTATGTGTTCAAACACCACACAAGTGTTGAGGACTAACATCACTAGCATTTTCAATCACTTTCTGTGAGACCTGGAGATTATGTTGACATGTGTCCCTGTGTACCTCTTGGTCTACAGAGCCTTTTGAGATTCATTAAAGTGAAAATAGAAGCCCACAAGGGATGGACACTGTAAGTGAAGAGGATCTAGCCTCGTACTTGGTGTAGAATCCCTGCTCCTCAGGGGTTCTCAGACACCCTCACCAAGATCTCTCTGGCATTCCTTAGAGAAAACTTGCAGCTCTGGGTCTGCCTCTGGGAGAGCACGTCAAAAATTCCCACTGGCACATTTCCACAGGCACATTCCTCAACTCTGAGAGTCAGGATTAATGCCAGATGAATCTTAAGACAGGAGTCTTCCCAGCAACAAGTACTTTCAAAGCTTTGTTACCACTAGCTGAGAAGTGCTCTTGAGAAAGCTGGCCAGAAGCAATAGATAACAAAAGGAGAGAAACATCCCACAGCCACCATCCCCACCAAGAGGTCTCCAACACAAAGCTCATGGGTGGACGGTCTTTGTTCAACCACAGGTAAGTGGGCTGGGGGTGGAATCCTATCACCAATAAGGGCTCAGACTCCTTTGTCCTCCTTCCTCATTGGTCAGGCCAAAGTTCCTCAAAATTCCCAGGCAAATGGGGAAAAAAAATCAGAGCTTAGAACCTAGCAGCATCATGAAGTAAATATAAAATTAATTTCCTTGGGATTCTGTCCTGGGGCCTCTTGTATTTCACAGCTCACACTCTCCCTGGCACATCCTGATTTCTCTTAGCTTTAACTGCCAGTTCTATTGCATATACCAGAGACCTCGGAGTCCAACCTGATACTGCTCTCCTCCTCACACTGACATCTTCAGTCCATCACCAAATCCCAGCATCTCTCAGATTCATTTATCCTTAGCTATGTCTACCACTCACACTCTAGTTTAAGCTGTAACTCCCACCTGGATGGCTCCAACATTCTCTCAACAATCTTGCCCATCCATTGACCGTTCTCCAATCATTTCTCTACAACTGCATTCAGAGTGATCTTGTCAAAAAGCAAATATGACCATGTCATCTTCCTGGTGAAAATTCTTTAATGGTATCCCATTTAAAAAAAAATTCCTTTAACATGATCTAAAAATTCCTTTAACATGTTATCCAGAGGACTGGATAACAGTTTAGGCTCTAGAACCTTAATTCAATCCCCAGCTCTGCCTCTTATTAGCTGTGACTGTGGGCAAGTTACTTGGCTTCCTTGTGCCTTCATTTCCTCTGTGCAACATGGACATACCACTAGTACCTCCCATAAGGTGGTTGAGAGGATTAATGGGCCAGGCACGGTGGCTCTGGCTCACTATGTGCCAGGCTGTGTCCTAGCACTGGGGATATAGTGACAAATAAAATTGAGAGGATTCTTGTCTGGGTGTGGTGGCTCATACCCATAATCCCAGCACTTTGGGGGACCAAGGCAGGCAGATCACTTGAGGCCAGAAGTTCGGGACCAGCCAGGTCAACATGGCAAAACCCTGTCTCCACCAAAAATACAAAAACTAGCCAGGCATGGTGGTGCATGCCAGTAGTCTCAGCTATTCAGGAGGCTGAGGCAGGAGAATTGCTTGAACCTAGGAGGCAGAGGCTGCAATGAGCCCAAATCGCACCACTGCACTCCAGCCTCAGCAACAGAGCAAGACTCCATCTCAAAAAAAAAAAAAAAAGGATTAAATGAAGTTAAAGGTATTTGGAAATGATGCCTGACATACAATAAGCACTCAATAATGTTACAAGACACTGCCTGTGCCTGCTTGCAAGGCTCAGCAACACCACACTGCCTCTCTCTTTGCCCTCTATCTACACTGGTCTTTATTCAGCTCCTCTTCCTCACTGGCAACCCTCAGACCTCAGGGTTTTTGTGTATGCTGTTCCCACTCTTCCTTCCTATGGAATTGTCTTCTTAGGGAAACCTTTCTTGACCTCCCAGAGCCAAATCCTCCAGTTTTAGGTTCATAACATTGGATATCTCTGCTTCAGAGTTACTGTCCCAGTTGCAATTTTTCTAATTTATGTGATCGTTTCATTAATGTTTGTCTCCCCATCTAGAGTCTAAACTCCGTAAAAGTGGGCACCATGTTTTTCCTTGTGATTGTATCTTCACTTCATACACAGTGCCCAGCACACAGTAGATGCACAATAAACATATTCTGAATGACTGAATACATGCCCACACACCCGCATCTCCTATAGGAAACTCCCTCCTAAGCTTCAGAACAGTACACCCACTAGCCTCCTGAACTTGTATATTAGACTCTCCCAGACTCACCACGTCCTTCCTCAAACCTGTAACCTGTTCAAGTAAATGACACCACTATTCACCCATTTACCCAACCTAGGAATCAGGAAGTCATCTCTGACCCTCTTTTGGGCCACACATCCAATCAATGAGCAAGTACTAATAAATCCATCTTCTAAATACTTCCTTAGTTTTCCTATTCTTAATCTTTCTGAGGATGAAGATATTGTCTCCCTTAATTACCATTGTGTCTCCAATACTAGTAATAGGACTCGACTATTTGTGAATAAATAAAATAGCACTACCCTAGCTAAGGCCAATATGATCAGTTGCCTAATATATCTCCCTGGCTTCTCTCAAATTCATTTTTACATCTGAGTCTGACCATGTCACCATCCTGCTTAAAACCTTTTAACTGCTCCCCACTTACGGGACTCTGCATTCAAAGCCAGTCCTCCAGAGGCTAGACAGTATTTTCTCATGGTTAATAATGAGGAGGACTGGTTAACAAATGTTTATTATAAAAAAAATGGTAGAATAAATGGTGCCCAGATGACACTGGAGGTCCAAAAGCATCAGTTTCTTCTCCCATTCCCTAAAGCTCTTCCTATCAAAAGGAAAATGATTTACAAAAACAGCTGAGACTACAAACTACTAAGCACTGTGCTTTACAGACAACTATCAAGGAATACAAGTTATAGCCCAAACCAGTGAGGTCCTTAGTGTTCTGAAGAAAAGAGCAGAGCTATCAGAGAGAGAACTGGAACCCATCCATGGTTCTGTAACAGATCCATGAGAACAGGAGATGTTCAGAAATCCTCAGAGATTCTCCCATCTTCAGATGGCCTCCACCTAAATAAACCTCCCCTCTTCTGACCTTGATAAGCCTCCTCTCTCCTGTCATGTGAGAACACTTCAACATTCAGCCCAAGTACATTCACATTGTCATGGCAGCCCCTCATCAAAGTCTCAGCAGGAGAACTGGAGGAAGCTAATTCTCCTGCTCCTTCAATCAGGAATTATTACTGTGAATCTGGAGTTCTCCAAGGCTTCATCACACATCACGCCCCATTGTCACAGTCAACTCATTCCTTAACCATATCAGTTTCCTAGAGATGTGTGAACCCAGCCAATGGAATCATTGAAGAGCAAGCTAGGCAAATCATCCCTGCCAACTTCTTTCTTGTTTTCTCTCTGCCGAGGTCTTTAAGGACCACAATAAATAGCATCTCTCTTTCCCATGCAAATTCTGAATGAATTAAGAGATAAGATGTAGAAGCAAGGCAGATAGGGGACAAAATATTACCTGCATCACTAATAAAACTTTTTAATGCAAAACATGATTTATACCTGTAAGTGAGTTGTCTTAAAACTGAACTGCAGAATTAGATAAACTTAATGACCAGTTTTAAGATCTACATTACAGAGGTGCAGAACAGATCAGAATCTATGCTTCCAAGGAGCAAAGAAGGCAGAGCAGATCTACACAAACCCAATATCTTATATGAAACTACTGATCACATAAGGCATTCATCCTCCAAGAGAGGGGGGTAAGAATATTATACAGTAGATATCCCTCCATATGAAGAGAAACATCATGAGTAAAAAGCATTCCCCTCTAGTGATCTCCACAGCTAAAATCTGCTCAAATTGTTTACATTTCAAAAGGCCTGAAGTTGTCAATAAGATGGTGATGGCAAAAAACACATTACAGGCTCTGATTTGAGGCCACCTATTTCTAGCTACTCCAGGATGCTCTAAAAGAGGTTCTGCCCCATTCCTTCTTTACTCCCAGTCATTTGACAACCAGTATACCATGGGCACCAAACAATCAGAACAGACAACCAAGCAATCAGAGCAGACACTGACCATTATGCTCTACAGGATCTTACCTTTGGTAATTTAAAAACCTAGATGATGAGGATCCCAAGAGGCAAATTCGTGGGAGTATGAGAACACTGGAGAGAAGATTCACTGGCATGAGAGCCCTCCTAGGAAGCTGAAGAGGGCATGCCCTTTGACCTTTGCTCCTTGCCTAGTGATCTCCACCTCCCATTCTGCCATAAGAACTGTGTTCTTCATACCTTCATATGTTCATCGTACTATTATTCACAACAGCAAAGATAGAGAACCAACCTATGCCCATCAGTGATGGACCGGATAAAGAAAATGCAGTTATATACACACCAAGGAATACTACATAGCCATAAAAAGGAACAAAATCATGTCCTTTGCAGCAACGTGGTTACAGCTGGAGGCCATAATCCCAAGCAAACTAACACAGGAACAGAAAACCTAATACTGCATGTTCTCACTTACAAGGGGGAGCTAAACACTGAATACACGTGGACACAAAGATAGTAACAACAGACACTGGGGACTATTTGATGGAGGAGGTTGGGAAGGGGACATCAACTGAAAAACTACCTATTGGGTACTATGCTCACTATCTGGGTGATGGGATCATTTGTACACCAAACCTCAGTGACATGCAATTTGCCCATGTAACAAACCTGCAAATGTACTCCCTGAAATCAAATAAAAGTCAAGAGGGAAAAAAAAAAAATAACTGTATCCTTCACTGGATGCCAAAGCCACAAGTCTGGCATGCTCTACTGCCTTCAGTTGTTCTTGGCCAAAACAAAAGCACTTGGTTCTTTGACATGGTTTTGCCAAACTGGAATTCCATATTTGCTGTAGCTACCTGTTCTCACAGTCAGATATTTTTCTAATGAATGAACAATAACATAGACTTTGTTTTCTTTTTTTTTAATTGATATGTAATGTTTATGGGGCCCATGTGAGTATTTTTTTTTTTGAAAGAAAGAAAAAGAGAGGAAAGAAAGTGAGAGTGAAAGAAAGAAAAAAAAAGACTGTACGAGAGAAAGAAAGAGGAAGGAAAAGAGGGAGAGAGAACAGGATTCTTGTTCTACTGCCCAGGCTAGA
>CAUYLG010047068.1:0-121422 GCA_963573385.1 Cacajao melanocephalus | reverse complement strand
AGCTTCTTCACAGACTGTTTGATCTGCTGCTTGTTGGCTTTAACATCTGCAATGAACACAAGTGTGTTGTTGTCTTCTGCCTTCTTTATGGCGGACTCAGTGGTCCACGGAAACTTGATGATAGCATAGTGGTCAAGCTTGCTTCCCCTGGGGGCGCTCTTCCAAGGATTCTTGGGCTGCCTCAGAAGTCGCAGTGTCTTGGGCCGCCGGAAGGTGGATGACATGCGGATTTTCTTTTTTTTTTTTTTTTTTTGTGGCTGTAGACACCTTTCAACACTGCCTTCTTGGCCTTTAAAGCCTTCGCTTTGGCTTCGGCTTCAGGAGGGCCAGGAGCTTCCTTCTTCGCTTTCAGCGCCATCTTGTGGGAAGGCGATTTTTTTTTTTTTTACGGAATCAATGCTAAAAATGCAAAAATGATCTGGACAGGATGGTTATTAAAAGAAGCCATAGAAAAAAGATTTAAAACCACTGCAGGAAAAAACAAAAAGGAAAGAAAAACAAGAAGACCTTGAGAATATCTACAGTGAGAGTCTTTTATGAACAAGATTATCAGACAGGATCTAGGCAAAAATTAAAAACAAACAAACAAAAACACTTGATGTAGTCAGAAAGGGTAATTGAAGAGTGTTTAATGAAGAGACCAAGGTAAAAATAGGCGTAGGGAACCAGTAGGTAGAAAGACATCCCCACCCTTCATCTTTTTTTTAATTCACATATTCTTTATTTAGTCCATATGATACACTGTTTTTGGGCTTTTGAAAATTAGATAAAGGAGCATATTAAATGGCAAGTGTATGAAGTTTCTCTTCATAAACAATGTCAAACCAAAAAGTTTTGATTTACAAAATGTTAAAAAATATGTAGGTACTTAACATTTCACTAAAGCATAAAGTTACAGGTATTTTCTAAAGAAAAATAATTGTGCCACATACCTATAATTGCTGTTTCTATGAAATTTTAAAATTCTATACATAGGACATTTTGTACAAAATATAAAGTCTACATTTTTATTATTTATTGCCATAAAACAAAGATACAATGTATGTACAATCTTAAAAGGAAGCCATACTAAAGCCACACAAAAAGACACTTGGAATAGTGACACTGCTGATGTACAGATACATTTTGGAAAGAGTGAAGATGCCAAATGCAGAACTTTATGAAGAAAAACAGTAACCAGTTTATTTCCAATGTAGCACTTTGAAATCAGTTTGTACAGAATAAACAGTCTCTATACAATGATATGTAACCTGAACAATTAGCACTGCAGTCCAAGTACTAGCTTGGGTAACTTTCGGAGGCCAACATATTAAGTAACACTCTTGCCAAAGAAAATTAGTTTCTCTCAAAACTTTTGTTTTCTTTTTGTTGCGTGTTTGTCTTCAATAAAGAGCAGAAATAAAACCTAGACAAAAAGATGTTCTTACACATTGAGCTTTACACAGTCACCCAAACATTGATATTTTGCTTTTTCCCTAGGGCAAAAAGAGAGTCTTCCCAGAAACCTCTCTCACAAATATACTGAATATCCAAAAATCAAGGATATTTGAGAATCTATCAGCTAAAGACAGAAGTTCAAACAATGGTATATCAAAATACATAAGACACTGCTTTATGCAATTAAAAAAAACCTTTTTCCCTCAAATGGAGAAGGCATCTAAACTTTTTATTTTAATTATAGATTTCATAATGGTAAAATGGAGAGATACTTGTCCTCATGGTTTGGAGGAAAATCACCTGGGGGGAGGGGACTTCTCATGTTAAAAGCAAGCACAGGTATGAAATGCAAAGATTGCCCCAGCTAAAAGTGGACATGTCTGCTTTGTAAGATGAACACTTCCCACTCTTTGACTTAAAGGAGAAAGAGAAGGGAATGATTAACTGAACCTGAGATGCATTCATACAGGACCTATGGTTTTTGTAAAAAACTAGAGAGCTATTTCAAAACTGCCAGGCAGGAGAGATTATCTTTTATCTCTAACTCTTGCTCTCCTACTCATGCTTCCTGTTAGCAGAACCCAACCTACAGAAGGAAAGATAATCAGATGATTTATTACTTTGATGTAGGACCCTGTTTTCTTTTTCTCCAACAAGGGAATGAAGGAATATCCAGCAAAAGAGGTAAAATTCAGAAATGGCTGCCATACTCCAGCACTCAACCATAACAATAGTAATCTCAGTAAAAACAGTTATGTTACTGAAGTATAACATTATAGCCAAGAAAACACCTGTACATATATGACATAGTTTACTTCTCAAAAATCCACTAAAAGAATCATTAATGTCCCCATTTTATGAAATGAAAACTAATGCTCAGAAACGTTGGAACTTGACCACAGCCACATAACTAAAAAATAGGGAGCTTTCAATTCAAAAGACCTTACAGGCTTCCTGAAATATAACCAGGTGTGTACATTAGGACTGGCAATTTTTATGCAATGATTTCCTTTATTTACTTCTCCTTTTCTTCACCCTGAAACAAATGCAGTGTTGGATAACTTTAGAGATACTGGTTTTGTTGATTTTGCAGTGATCTATGAGAGGCAGTTTGTATATTTAGGGTGATTTGCATGTGAATACTCAAATGTGAGTTTAAATCACTGCTTCGCCATGTACTGTGTATAAAACCTTGGAAAGTTGTTCATCTCACTCTTCCAGATTGTTCTTCTGTAAAACAAGATGCAATATAGTATACCTTCTTGAAAGGATGTTGTGGGGATTCAGGTAAAGCCCGTAGAAAAATGTCTTGCATATTATAAGCCATCATTGCTATTTTTGCATTATTATCTTCATCTGTATTATTAATACTTCTAGATTATGCCTATCATTATACTCTAATCTCACAACATTAAAATGCTACTTCTTGGGCACCAATTTCTCTCCTTCTACTACCAGTTTAATTTCATAGCCAAACTAATTGAGAGTTTCCATACACAGTCTCTACTTCCATATCTTCATTCTCAGCCATTTCAATTATAATCATATCTTCTCAAATATGGTTTGCCATGATCTCTAGTTTTATTAAATCTGATGACACTTTTTCTGCCCTCATCATGGAACTGCAGGAAAATTAGATGCAGTTTAATTCTTCTTTTTTGTTTTGTTTTAACAGTATTACTCTATTCTTTCTTCATTCCTCAGCTCTGCATCAGATGTAACCTTCTGACTCCACTGATCCATGTTGCCCTGGTCATTCTACAACATTATATAGTATTATTTCCCCTTACCACTGATGACATCAGAAATTACCTTAATTTTCCTTTTTTAAAAACTTCCAGTTTCTCTTGATTATAAGCACCATGAAAATGAAATCTTGTTTATTTCCGTCATTGCTGTGTTTTCAATGCTATGTACAGTGCCTTTCGTATTATGGGCACATATTTGTTAAGTAATTTGATAAGTAATATAACACATAAACAGGTGTCTGATACAAAAGAGATGCTTAATAAATGACAGCTTTTATCCTTCTAGTTTATGTACATCTGAAGGAAAGGTACCAAATGATTAGTTAAATGATTCCATGAGTGGTACAGCTAGATTCCCAAATATACTCCCAACATAACCATGGACCAACAGTCTCCCTACCCTGAACTGCCATTCTTTTATGGGTTCTCTTTTTTATTCAGTCAGAAGGAAAATGCCATCATGTTTGGGTCACTAGTTCTTTCACATCCATTTCAAACCACTCTGTAGTACAGGCGGTCCTGAACTTATGAGTTTGACTTAAGATCTTTCCAAGTTAGCAATGGACTTGTAGGGACATAACCCTATGGTAAGGCGTCTGTAGGTGGGTTTGTCTAACCAGAGAATACTTAGGGATGCTGCAGCTTAGCTTCTTCACACTCTGACCTATAAGACTTCAGCTCTGACCTAAAAAATAATGTGATAACAGAACCCTAACACTATCTTAATAATCAGTCAATATAGTAACATATCCAACCATTTTTATAAAAGAAGTAAAGCTGTTTTAAGAGACTGAATTGATCATTTGTTTGAATTAACTGATCAACTAGCAGCTGGCCATCAGATGGCCTGAAATGTACTTTTATACAGAACACTATAATTTTCAAATCATTGTTACATACAGTATTTCATTTAATTTATAGCATTATGATAAAGTTATAACCACCAAAAGCTATTATCACTTGAAATGACCTAAGTTGTCATCTACTCCAATTTCTTTATTCCTATAATAATGATGGTGATAATGATACCACATTACTAACTTGAATGATCTCATCCCTATTTAGGAAAATTAATATATTTTAAAAATTAACTTCAAAATTGACTTTGACTAGCCAGTGTTCTTCTGTCTCAGTAATATTGCAATCCTTGTCAATCATTCTAGATACATGACATTCTAGCCTACTTGGGGGTGGATTTTAAAATTATATCCTCAAATATTGTTTAAATTAAACATGGGAAGAAAAATGTAAATGAGAAAATTTAAAATAGAAAAATGCAGTAACATATTGGCAGTTGTCATTCATGTATTATCTTTTATTTGAAGACATGGCAAATGCACAGAACTAGTGCCATATTCTGCAAACTCTGATACCAAGTTTGATATGTGTAAAATGTCAAATATTCCAATGTCAGTTATTAGTACCTTCTTTGGAAGTGTATCCAATTCCTTTTTAATATCAGCTTTCTTTCCTGATACTGTTTTGAAAGCTTCATAAGATATTCATGACCTAGAGAAATCTATTAATTTTTTCCAGTAATTTATTTTACTGCTTTATGGAATCTGTTCAGAGGAATACTAATATTAGATACTAATAAGAAATATTGTTATATTAAAAAATACCTACTGCTTATCCATAAAAGGGGAAACTTTAGCTTCATCTGGTAACTAGAACCAGGATAACCATGGAGTCAGCCAGTAAAACTAAAATGCTATGGCAAGTTAACATTACCAATCTAACTCTACATTCTTACTGTGAATCTCTGTATGACAAACAGTCCTCTCCTAGTTAAATTATAAAGGAAAAACAAGGTCATAGTGTCAGACCCTGTGTCCTTGATTATTTTTTCCTGTGATTTATGGGGAGGTGGGTGTTTGGCATATGTTTTATATTTTAAACAATTTCCAAGAAATTATTATTTCATTGAATCATAGATGTTAGGATGGAAAGAGGTCCCTGGAAAGCATCTGTTTCACTTTTTTTTTTAACCCAGGCAATAAATTATAAGCCCTACTTTATGGATAAAGTAGTTGAGCCTTTGAGAGCTTAAGTGCTTTGAAAAAAATCATATGGTTTAATTCAACCAGAAATAGGTGCTTCTCCTGTTAGAGCATTTAACACACTGTCATGACCGCCTGTTTAGTTCTTATTTATTGGTCTCTCTTGGAACATCCTGAGCACCAAAAAGGCATACATAAAGAAGTTACATATATGTTTATCACCTTTTAACCATTTACTCCTAGTACTCTGCTTAGCACATAGAAGTTCAATTAATGTTATTGAATAAAAAGTAATAAATGGTAGAATGATCATTCAAGCATTTGCTGTGAAATAGTCATGTGTGGACACAAAAACGCATTTATTTTAGTTAGGAATTTTGAATGATGCATTCTATTTTTATTTAGTAGAGTCACAAAATCAGATTATTTTTAGTGCAAGAGAGGACCATACTGTCTACTGAAAAAGAATAAAAAACCTAACTGTTATGTTAGTTCTTTAAATTATCATATTATGTATAAAAATGAAAACACAAAATAGGTATTGAGACATATTTCATATTGTTCACTGGAGTCTGAATGAGGCGTTATTTCTTACAGCCGTTGATTCCTCTTACACATAGAATCTAAGAAACATTTTACAACCTCTTTAGGAAATGTTATATTTCCTTTTCTTTCACCAGAGGAGTTTCATTCCGGGCCTGAGTACTCAATATAATTCACATTGAAAATTAACTCCATGGCTTTCCTACCATCATCATCATTAAAGACCTCCAGGTGCTCAGTCCTCAACATTTTTCAGGTAGTAAATTGCTCAGGTCCTTTCTAAGAATTTAGAAACAGAGAACCAATAAATCCATCTATAACCTCAAAGACCTGTCTGCCATTTTCAGACTGACAGGTCTTTGTTGTGTTTTGTTTTGCAGTACTTTATCCTAAGGGCACTAATGGGTGTAATAACTGGAACATAAAGATAACCAAAAAAGAGATACAAACAACTTTGTATATTAGAAGATACCATCAGATTGCCCTAAGCATCATTTTTCTTATCTTCCACTGATATGTATGGATTTATGTAATGTTTGCCTTTCAAATACATCTGTTGGAAAATACCAGACCAAACTGATGTTATTTAGTATTCAGGCAGTCTCTTATTCTGCCAGAAAATAATGGAAACAACATGTTAAAATAATAACTTTCTTGTAGAAAATACCTGTTCCTTTAACAGACACTTATTTACCAAAGTTGTCTTATTATTTGAAATATCTCTTGGGTTTTCAGCAATCATTTATCAGGTAAAATTTGTAGTGATTCTTTCTTTCAACAAACTGGAACTTATTTCACATTCACAAATTCCTTGTTCTATCATGTATATTCATTTAAAATAAAACATGAAGAGAAGAAGAAAGAGAGACATGTCCCTTTCTGAAACATTTCATGCTGATACCCAGATGACCAGTTTATTCTTAGGTCTCATTTTCTGCTATATAAACCAGAAAATGAGCTCCCTATTTTATTTCATTCTTATAATTTAAGAAATGCTGACTTCAGTTGGAACTGATGACCAAAAACTTCTAGAGAAAAAACTTCAGTAGCTTTTATTTTGAAAACAATATATAAAGTTTATATGGTTCTTTATAGAACTGATCAAAATTGCTCAGCAATTAAGAATATTAAAAAATATATATAGTCTTGACATTTGGTTTATATTGGTTTGTAGTTTTTTTCCCTTTTAACTTAAATAAACATGCAAATATTGTGAGTCATCTATCTCTGTATTTCTACTCTCCTATTACAGATTTTAACATATTAGCTGTTCTGAGAGTTCATTTCCATGATCAAAGGCAAAACAAAACTTAACTAGAGAAATATTTATTTTTCATTAGAGACCATTGTAATAGCTTCAGTGGGGTAAAACCATATTCCCTTTGCCTTATTTTGAGGTTTCTTATTAGAGACCAACCTATAGCAAACTAACTAAATGAGAGAAGTTCATCTTTAGATTTTTGGGGTTCTCTGATGAAGCATTTTTCCTGAATAGGTCATGTTGTCTCAAACATTCTGCTAAACTCAGGGCTCACTTCTGTGCAATACAGCTGTATGCTTGTCCTTTATGTAAGTTACCGTGATTTTGTAATGAGAATCTGTATCTCTGGCTACATCTGACTATCCCAGGAATCAAATTCTGATGTCAAAGTTGATAAGAAGGAGGCAGTCACCTGTGATGAATCTTACCTATTAATAGGTTAAAGAACCAAAGACATTTGGAGTATAATAAGTTTCAATGCTTTCTAACTTCAGCTAATAGACTACTGATGTGGTTTTACTGTGTCCCCATGCAAAACTCATTCTGAATTCCTAGGTGTTGTGGGAGGGACCCAGTTGGAGGTAATTGAATCACGGGTGCAAGTCTTACCTGTGCTTTTCTCATGATAATAAATAAGTCTCATGAGGTCTGATGGTTTTAAAAAGAGGAGTTCCCCTGTACAAGTCCTCTCTCTTTTTGCCTGCTGCCATCCATGTAAGATGTGACTTGTTCCTCCTTGCCTTCTGCCATGAATGTTAGGCCTCCCCAGCCATGTGGAACTGTAAGTCCAATTAAACCTCTTTCTTTTGTAAATTGCCCAGGCTTTGGTATGTCTTTATCAGTAGCATGAAAACAGACTAATACAGTAAGTTGGTACCAGGAGTGGGGTTCTGCTGAAAAGATACCCCAAAAATATGGAAGCAACTTTGGAGCTGTGTTAAAGGGAGAGATTGGAATAGTTTGGAGCACTCAGAAGACGAAATGAAAATGTGGGAAAGTTTAGAACTTTCTAGAGACCTGTTGAATGGTTTTGACCGAAAGCTTGATAGTGATTTGGACAATAAAGTCTAGGCTGAGGAAGTCTCAAATGGGACTTTGGACTGTGGACTTTTGAGTTAATAGTAATATGAGTTAAGACTTTGAGGACTGTTGGGAAGACATAATTGGTTTGGAAATGTGGGGACATGAGATTTTGGAGGGTCCAGGGGCAGAAAGATACGGTTTGGCTGTGTCCCCATGCAAATCTCCTCTAGAATTCCCACATGTTGTGGGGAAGACCCACTGGGAGGTAATTGAATCATACCTTTCCTGTGCTTTTCTCCTGATAGTGAGTAAGTCTCATGAGATCTGATGGTTTTAAAAAGAGTAGTTTCCCTGCACAAGTCCTCTCTCTTTTTGCCTGCTGCCATCCATGTAAGGTGTGACTTGCTGCTCCTTGCCTTCTGCTATGATTGTTAGGCCTCTCCAGCCATGTGGAACTGTAAGTCTAATTAAATCTCTTTCTTTTGTAGGTTGCCCAGTCTCAGGTATGTCTTTATCAGTCGCATGAAAACAGACTACCCTGTCCCAAACTGGATTGAATAACTAGAAAACTATATTTTCTTACATAAAAAAATCAGAGGCAGGTATAGTCAGGGGGCTACATTTTAAAGCTCTAGCTCTACTTCCCAGTGAATCATGAACTATGCATGGAATTGTTTCCAAGCCAGAAGCAAAATGGCTACAACAGTTTAACAACTAAAATCCAGTACCAACAGCACCTGTAACTAGAAGATAAGCCATTCCTTCTCTGGCTATTCAGTTTTCTGTATGAGAAAGATTCCCTCCAGATGACTCCAGAATCCCTCAAGAATCATTCCAGAAACCCTTCAGAAAACTTGCCCTCCTGTCTCATGGGTCAGTGTTTGGTAACCCAATCACCAAAAAAAGTAATAAATTATTATGATGATTTATCCAGGTTAGAAAAGTCATTTGAGGAAGATATAAGTTAGGACAGTTATCTCTGATGATTAAGTAAACAGTAAAAGAGGAGATAGAAAGAAAAAAGAAATAGAAGAAAAGAACTAAGCTATGTCAGAATAATAGCAAACAGAGTTGTTTTATCTTGAAAATCTATCAGGTCTGCATAAAGCCTTGCTAAAGTTATATTAATTTTTATATTTTCTGAGCTTACTTCCCTGTGTCTGTTTGTGACAAACTTTATAAACTGAATTAAATCTAAAGACGGTAGAACAGCACCCTAGTTGCTAGGCAACATCCCAAACTCCAGAACTTTTTTGACTTCTTAGTCTATGTCACAAACTACTTTTCCATGTCTTATTCCCTTGATTCCGTACTCTTTAATATTTAGAGTAAAATATCTTTAATTAATATAGCCCGTTTCCAGGTTCATACCATCTTTGATTTAATCAGATCTTAAATCAGACCTTAAACATAAGCAATATATTTGCTTTTGGTCTCCCTTCTGTATTGTTACAAGACTCCATGTTTTCAAACTCTCCTCTTTCCTATTTTCTTACTCCTTAGTTATTGTCTTAGTTTGCTATTCCTTTCTTTAATTCAGTCGTTGAGGCAAATGGAAATCAATCACTATTCCATTTATGATGCTATTGTTGGTCACTCACCAGAAGTGTTCCTGCAATTGCCACTATTTCCATGACCACCACAAGCGATGTATTGAAAACCTTCTCCTGTGACTACAATTATTTTGGCTAATTAGGTAAACAGCTCTTTTTGCAGTTTAACAATTTTAAAAGTATGTTAGGTTTCTGTTGTTATGTAACAAATTATCACCAACTTAGCAACTTAAAAAACCAAATTTATTATCTTAGAGTTTCTGTGGATCAGAAGTACAGACACAGTTAGCTATGTCTTCTGATCAGGGTCTCATAAAGCAGTAACTAAGGTGTTGTTTAGGCCTGAGTTTTCACCTGAAGCTCAGTGAACTTTTTCAAACTTATATGATTGTTAGTAGGATTAATTTCCTTGCAGCTGTTGAGCTCATGGAGGCTCCTTCTTCAATGACAGCAGGAAAGTTTTTGTGATTTCAAGAAGGCTCAGTTCCCTTTATGGGTTTACATGTCTAAGTAAGCCCCATTCAGGAAAATCTCCCTTTTGATAATTCAAAGACAGGTGATTTGGGACCCACTGATGACAGTGATAATCCATTATATTCATGGTTTTGCCCACACTCAATAGGACAGGATTATAAAAGGTATGTACATCAAGGGGCAGGGGTCTTAGAAGTCATTAAGATTCTGCCTACCACAAAAGTTAGCCTTCATTTTCACTTCATTTTTATAGTCATTATGTTTGACAGTTTGGATGAAAAGATGAATAAGATTTTATTTCTAGCCTTAGAGAGTTTACTCTGCTTTGGAAGATGTATATGTATACATTAAATTAAGGAAACAAATATACAATTAAACAGGTCAACAGAGGAGATAAGCTAAGCTGGTTTTAGGAAAGATAAAGAAATAAAGGTCACACTTAAATAGATGGCAATGTCTTTAAAAGTTGAAGCTTTCTAAGATGAGTAAAATTTAGACAATTGAGAATATAGGAAAATGATAATACATACAGAAATAAGAGGAAGAATAAAAGAATGATCAAAGGCCTAGAAGCATATATCAACATGTAATATTTCTTGAAATACTGTCAGTTTATCATTTTGCTAGAGTTCAAGGTTGGAGGTGAGGAATTGAAACAGTTAAAATATACAGAAGCATTCAATATCGAGAATATTGAATACCATTTTATAATTATAAGAAATTATTCTATTGGGAATGGAAAGCTATTTAAGAGATTGTATTGGTATATTGTACTATCTTGGTGGCCGTGATAAAAAGATGTCTTGAAGAAAGAAAATATTTTAATAGGTTATGATAGTTTTTCAGCTTAGAGGTGATGGGGAAATTATGTAGTACAACAGTATTAGGGTTGTTAAAAGGAGGAAAAATTGTGACAAGTTGAGAGAATAAAGTTGGGCAACACTTGGCAAATGATTAGAGTTAACACTGAAGAAAGAGTCCAGACAAATTGATTTCTCATCTTGGCAACTGAGTTCTTAGTGGTGTAATAAAAGTAGTAGAATGCATAGGAGAAGATTTATGGTCTTAGAATTGGAAAATAAATGATTGGTGCAATTTGGCAAGTTGATTTTGAGGTTCTTGTGAGAGACAAGATGCAGATTCCAGCAGACAGTTGTAGCTACAACTAGAGCCTATCAATAAGTCTAAAGATAGGAATGAATTTAAAGATTTAGATTTTAGACTCAGGCACATAAACATCAGGTAACCCACAATAAAATGCCCAGGAACAATATATGAATTAATAAAAACGATAACATGAGGCTGGTGGCAGTGGCTCACATCTGTAATCCCAGCACTATAGGAGGCTGAGGTGGGAGGATCACTTGAGGTCAGAAGTTCAAGACCAGCCTGGCTAACAAGTGAGACCATGTCTCTACAAAAAGTAAAAATAAAAATAAAAACAAGTGATGAGGTGATAATTGAATCATGGTCAAAGAGGGGAAGAAGAAAAAGGATCTTCAAAGCTGTTAGAAAAGCAATAGTCTCATAACTACAGGAAGTAAGACAGAGTAGGGTCCTAATAGTTTATGAAGAAACATAGCACCATGTAAGACTGTACCAGTCTGTTGGAAGCTGGTACAGTATATAATGAGATAATGCCAGAAGTTCCTTGCCATTAGATATGGCAATTAGAAGGGCATTGAGTAATTTCATTAAAAAGTTTAATAGAGTAATGGAGAGAGAAAACCACTTGAAATTGTCTGTGATATAATGGGACGTGATAAAGTGGAAACAAAATAGAGACTATTCTTCAAATTTCACCTAAGAAGAAAAGGAGTTTAGGGAAAAATCTAGATGAGGCACAAATTTTAATTACTGTAAAGCTTGTAATGTAAATGTAAGTAATATTTTTAGGTTATAGGTTATTAATCAACAGAAAGAGACATTAAAGTAGGCAGAAAAACTAGTTCATGAAAAAATCATGAAAGAGAGAAGGGAATCAAGAACATTGGTAGAGGAGATTGATCTTGAGAAGCTGAAACAGCATCTCATAGTGAGACTGAATAGAAGTAAAGAGGGTGGAGATAAACTTGTGTTAGAGAATAAGGTTTGGTTGATGGAGTCTAGACCAGATTACTACAACCTCATTGTTTATTTCACTAAAATAAAAAAAAAAGATCATAGTTAAGTGTTTGTTTAGAAGAATTGATTTAGATACACTTTGAAAGGAATGAGAGAAGAGCTTTAAGAAAGAAAAGAAAAAAAATGTAGAGAAGCTTTGAGTATTCAGGTGTAGATCACATTTGACACTTCGTATTTCCAAACTGAACAAGCAAACATGGTGAGTTATTAGATAATAAAATAGATCAAGCAGCTTTAAGGACCCACTTGCGGTTATGAATTTAAAATACCTCTTGTCAACATAATTGTGTGTTTTTCTTCATTTAAATTCAGCTGTGTTGTTGCAGAAGTGAAATACGTGGAGACTTGGAACTCACCTGGGGCATTGTGTCCCATTATCTTATTGCCATTTTTTACCCTTACCACTTAAAGATTCAAGTTGCCACCAACAGAGCTGCTAGTGTGCACATGCTTCCATTTTTAATGACTAGATAAAACATAATCAAATTGACTACTCCCTCCTTTCTGGAATCTGTGCTGTGTTGTGGAATAATATAAATGGAATTTACCGAAATCTTTTCAATTCCAAAGCTGCCCCACTAGTTCTAGGAACCACTATCTCTCCTACAGTCTAATGTGATAGTCTCCTAGTAAGTCTTTTCATATTCAATTATCTTTCACTTACTTTAATTATGAAACATTTTAACATTCACAAAACCATTGAGAGTAATAGTTAACATTTATTTTGTCATATATAGAGAGAGATTATAAAGAAAAATAGGAATAACATATAGCTAAAATCTTTTGTATTTCCTTTGTATCTCATCCTCTTCCAAGAAGTGAGTACCCTCTCAAATTTGTTGTATATCATTTCCATGCATGTTTTGAAAATAAGTTTATTAAATAGTCATTATAAATTAAACATATGAACATTATTTTTTATATTTTAACATCATTTAAATGGTATCATACTTCATTTGCCATCCTAGGTTTTATCAAAAATATGATTTAATTTATAATAAAATATAGACATCTTGATTACTCAGGCATAAATTTAACAAAATATCTAAAATATAGGTAAACATTGAAAAAGAGTGAATAGTATACCATATTCATGAATTAGAAATCTTAATATTGTTAAACATCAGTTCTTTCTAACCTGAGACATAGATTCAACACAATTTCAAAATTGGAGCATAATATTTTAATACAAATTGGCAAACTAAATCTAAACTGTATATCAAAATTCAAATTATCTAAAGTAATCAAAGCAATTTTTAAAAAGCAGAAACACTATAAAAAGTTACATATCAATATTTGCTATCCAGTTAGATCTATTACTAAAGACTTTAGTATTAATTTTTTAAAAGTTAGATAAAAGAATTAATTGAAGAGAATAGAGTCCAGTAATAAATCCATTCTTGTGTGGTAGATTTTTAACTCAAAATAGGTTATAATTCTAAAAGTAAAAACTAAAAATACAAATTTTCTAGAAGAAATCTCTGCAATCTTAAGATAGACCATTTTTTTTAGAACACAAGCACAAATAATAAAAGAAAAATGATAAAATTGGGTTTATCAAAATTAAAATCTTTTTTTACTTTAAAAGGTTTTGTTAAGAAATGAAAGGCAAGCCACATGCTGGGGGAAATATTTGTCATACACATATCTAAAAAGGACTTATATTGAGAATATATAAATATGTGAATAATATATAGAATAACAACTTATAAAATATAAATGACTTATTCAATAATGTGAAGACAACAAAAAGAAAAGCACTACTAAATCACCTGAATATGCATACATTTAAAAATTATTTTGCTGAATCAAATAAACCAGCCTCAAAATAATACATACTATATCTTTCAAATAATATAAATCCCAAGACAATTAAAACTGATATATAGTAATCATAAGTAGGTTAGTAGTTGTTTGGGAAAGAGGTTCAAAAGAACTATAATTTACAAAGACACACAAAGAAGCTTTTGGGATTAATGCAAATCTCTATCTTGATTTTACACTTTAAATGGGCTCAGTTTATTGTAAATTAAGCCAAATAATATTAGCAAACAAATAAGGGGAAAAGAGCTAGAAGTACAAGTGTACTATTTTACCTAGTTAACCAACAAAATAACCTTATAGCAGTAAAAAGATTTCAAAATTGGATTTGGTAAAAGAAGAAATGAAGACTAGCATGAATGAACAAATCTTTATTTTGTATTACACATGTGAAAACTAACAGATTAATAAATAAAGTATATATTCTAAGTTATGAATGGAACTTTAAATCCTACCCAAGGATTTAAAGACAGAAATGGTTACAAAAACATTGTTTCTGAAGATCAAAATTGGAACGTTTAATGGAGCAATAAACAAACTTACATTATTACTTGTTAGTTTTTAACAGACTCTCCATTACCTTTGAAACTATTTTAATACATGCAAACTTACATGATTTTGTAAAGAGAATTTCTGCCCATTAATGATTAGAGCTTCCAGACCTAGGGTATTCCCTTTCATGAATTTGTTTAAAAGTCAGTACTGAAGATTCACCCACACCCCTTGTGTTTTGTTTCTCTTAAGAAATGTTAATCCTGGCTGTGCAAAGAACAGAACCACCCTCAAATAACCTTCATTATTTTTCCTGAGAGGGCTTGTAGGGTATTTTTATGTAAATAGGATTTCGTGTAGCCTTCTCTCTGTTACCTTGTGTTTGCTATTAAGAGTTATATCCCTTTCCTCTCCCAAGTTACAAAATTAGAGCCCTATTCAATATAGCAGACCATCAAAATTCCCAGGTTCCAAAGGAACAAAAGCAGGGGAGGTGTTGTAAGTCTGAGGCAAAAGCCATGGTTTAGTTTATACGTGAAAGACTATGGTTGGCATAGGAATTTAATTTGATCAGTCTTACTATCACAGAATGTCAAAATAACAAAGACAAGTATTAGGTCCTATCTGATGAAACTGGATTTCCATAGTCCTAAGCATATTTGCTTGTTTTTCCGTTTTTTAAACATCAGTAGGTATTAGAAATTTTCTTTTAGGCCCCAGTGTATATGCTTGTCTTAATTTCACAATAAGACCCAAGTTGCAAATACTCAGAAAGGAATGGCTTTAATTATTTTATGGAGCTTCATAAATAATTACTTTTCCTTACAATTTTGACATGTAAGAACCCTTGAGATTCTTCCAAAATCCCTAAAAATATTGTTAAGCATGCCAAAATGCTAATAGTGATTCTGTCTGAATCTACAAGTAGGGGGAAGAAAAATCTAAAGATGTTAAGATATAATAAATTTTAAAAACTCAAAAAACTGTGGTTTTAATATAAAAATGTTAAATAATATATTCATTGAAAATAAATTATGTCTGGGCTTATTCCTATAATAGAATCAAAACATATAAACTGAACAGATTATAAATTCATATTAGAAAGAATAATTCCTATGTGTAGGTATTAATATGTATGCATAAATTCTAACTGAATAACCAAGTATATGTAAGAATGAAAAGATAAAACTACATTTAATTTTCAAACTTGATTACTGATATTTTTAAAAATGATTTTAATTAGACTCCAAAGAAGATTCCTGTGGTTTTGTTCTAAATCCATGGTGGAAGCTGAGAAGAGTTTCATCAACCAGTATTGAGATTTACTACTGGGAAAGATAAAAACTTTTGGTGATAACAGTATCTTTTTAACTAAAAATTATATTTAATTAGTCTTTTAAAAAATCCTTGATCCTTAAGACCTAGGCAAGTGCCTGACACAAAGATCTAATCACACAATAAATGGCCAATGAATTACTGAATGGATAAATATAATCAAGTACCTTTACTTTTCTTAATTGGAATTTTTTTATTACTAAATTATTCTCTAAAATAATTTACACACCTATCAGTAGTCATTCCACCTTTTATTGAACTTAGAAAACATGAAATAAAAACAACTTCAAAAAATTCTTGTTTTAAAAGTTAGTGGAGCAAAAGTTTCTAACTTCAAAATTCAAAGATATTGAATCAATCTATTAATCTAGACAAATTCTCTCTTATTTCTTCCTGTGAAATGAGTACAGAAATAATATTCAAAATGAAAATGCTATTCAATAGCTATCTTTTCTACATTTATAAGTATCCAGACAATAAGAATGCAAGTAGATTACTATTTTACTTTGCATTTGCATTGATCTTTTTGAAAAACAAAAAGCCACTGAAAGAGATTTAATATAGAGAGGATTAGAAAAGGAAAAATTAATAAATCTTTATTTTATGAATTGTTAACCCCTTCTATGGAAGAATCAGCCCAATTTTTAGCAGAAGTTTTAAAAGAATTACATCATAAGGGGCAAGCTTTATATTACCTTCTTTTCAATATTTAAGAATAAAGAAATGATTTATAAATTTTGCAGCAGAAACTTTGACCACTTTAAAAAAAAAGTCTTTCTGAAAGGTGAATCAGTGAATGATAAAAACATCAGCTTTTCCATATGAAATATATTTTAAATTAGGGCTTAGATTTACCTACTGCATGGTTTTTATATATAAGTGCAAATTTATAGATTTCTTAAATCTTGTTGAATTAATATGTCTGTGAGCATACTTTTCTTTCTGGGTATATTTAAATATGTCAATTTCATGTAAATGTCCATTTTGTTTTAATGGTAAAATAAAAATATAGCATTTAATGAATCAATAAATCTCTACAATAATCACTATTGGGAAGAAATCTGACATAATACTCATACAGTAAAATGTCTACATATTTGGTAAAATGACATTGGCTGTGGTTAAATGTCACATTTGCTTTTTAGGCAAAAGCCTAAAAGTAGAAGTAGAAATATTCATAAATTCACCCACCAAATTATACAAGTATCATTGAGCAAAACACTATTTAGGTGCATTCTGAAAGCTTTCAGAGTTTTATCATACGTGGATAAAACTCATAATACAGATTGTCTATATATGATAAAACTCAGAAGGCTCTCAGAATGTGAGATTGTGAATTAATTTGAAAACATATAATGAGAAGCTTGTATGAAAGGGTCATCAATTTGGAGTCTAAAGACATAACCAAAGACACTCTTCCTCTGCAGATTTACCTAGTTATATTTTTAGGTGTATATTATACCTTAAAAATATTCTGTTCCTGGATGTCTTGTCTAAAGACTTATCTGACTTTTCAGTCCTTCATTCAGTTCTGTAAACTATGCCATTTCCTTCCCATGAGTTCCTCTTTTTGGTCAGGTTATTTTAAATTTTAAGATAATGAGAGTCTGTTTCTGATTGCTGCCAAATATCCATAATGGATATCTAAATAAGTAGCAGTAGTAGGTTATAGGCAATACAACCTTGGAAATGTGGGTATTTGAAATTGGTTATTGGGTTGAGTTGAACCAAATGGCTGAAATATTGGTTCATATCCTATTGCTTATTTTACTGACCTGAAGCCATATGCCTAATAAATGTTAAACTCTCAGTGTCAATTTTGTATTAGAATTCTTCATTTGCTATTATTAGAAATAAATTATCTTATGTCAAATTGGAATTAACTAGAATTGATTTTACAGTATAGTTAATAGAATTAAGGGAGAAAAAGCTGATCAATAGGCAGAGAAGGGACAGGAACTAGAATGCAGTCTTTAGCAAGTAATCATTTCCTGCTTCATTATTGGGAATATCTGGAAACTAAATATGTCATAATAGGACACCAGAAAATGCTCATTATAAACCAGGTGCCTACAGGTGAATTCAATAGTATGACAACAATAAATGGGTTAGATCCAAATTGTCCTAAAGGCAGAAATAATTTGAATGAGAAAGTTGCCTATTCTAAATATGTGTTACCATTTTCAAAGTGCCGCCGATTGCACAGCCCACAACTATAATTTCATGGTAAAGTTCTTGTACCTGTGTGATGGAGAATTTAAAAACTCTAGTGTTATTTATAGAAGCCTGTATAGGTGACACCAAATTTAATCAGATGTAGTCTGTTTAGACATTACAATTTTACCACAAATTGCCTTTAAGGACTATGGAAAGTCATATTCTTCCAGTGGGCAGAAGAATCTGTGTTCATTTGTTTCTACTTTGCCTAAAAAGTGAGATGGTCACACTCAATTAGATGTTGAGTCTAGGAATGAGCAAGATTAAATTGGTGACAGGGAGATTTGGGAAATAGAAACCAGACTTCTCAGAACAGGTCTGGAGCAATTCAGAGAGAAAGCATGGCCCATGTCAATAATGTGATTTTGGATTCTACCTGCTAGACACGAGTAAGAATAAACTTCTATTCTTTCAAGCTACCCATTTCATGGTACTTGTTGTGGAAACCCACAGAAATTAATACAGATTTATTTCATGTTAGTTCTCTGTCATTCCCATCTACATTAGTACCTTCTCATGCTGCTAACAAAGACATACCCGAGAGTGGGTAATTTATAAAGCAAAGAGGTTTAATTAACTCAGTTCAGCATGGCTGGGGAGGCCTCAGGAAACTTACAATCACAGTGGAAGGGGAAGCAAACACATACTTCTTCACAGGGCAGCAGGACAGAGAAGTGCAGAGTGAAGAGGGAAAATAGTCCCTTATAAAATCATCAGATCTTGTGAAAACTTACTCACTATCATGAGAACAGCATGGGGGTAACGGCCTCATGACTCGCCTCCCACCAGATCCCTCTCACAACACATGGGGATTATGAGAATTATAGATCTAGATAAAATTTGGGTGGGGACACAAACCATACCATTCCACCCTTGGCCACTCCCAAATCTCATGTGCTCACGTTTCAAAACACAATCATGCCTCCCAAAGTCCCCCAAGTTCTTAACTCATTCTAGCATTAATTTAAAAGTCAAAGTTCAAAGTCTCATCTAAGACAAGGCAAGTACATTCTGTTTATGAGCCTATAAAATCAAAAGCAAGTTAGTTACTTCCTAAATACAATGAGGGTACAGGTATTCTGTAAATACACCCATTCCAAATGGTTGAAATTGGCCAAAACAAAGGGGTCACAGTCCCCATGAAAGTCTGAAATTCATTGGAGCAGTCATTAAACCTTAAAGTTCCAAAATGATCTCCTTTGACTCCATGTCTCACATCCAGGTCACTCTGATGCAAGAGGTAGGCTGCCATGGTCTTGGGCAGCTCCACCCCTGTGGCTTTGCAGGTTACCCTCCTGGCTGCCTTCAGGGACTGGTGTTGAGTGCCTGTAGTTTTTCCAGGCACACAGTGCAATCTGTCAGTGTATGTACAATTCTGGGGTCTGGAGGATGGTGGCCCTTTTCTCACAGCTCCACTATGCAGTACCCCAGTGGGCACTCTGTGCGGGGACTCTGACCCCGTATTTCTCTTCCACATTGCCCTAGCATTCTCTATGAAGGCTCCATCCCTGCAGCAAACTTCTGCCTGAACATTGCAGCCTTTCCATACATCCTCAGAAATCTAGGCAGAGGTTCCCAAACATCAGTTCTTGACTTCTGTGCACCCACCGGCCCAACCACACATGGAAGCTGCCAAGACTTGGGATTTGCACCCTCTGAAACAATGGCCTGATCTGTACATTAGCACCTTTTAGCCACAGCTGGAGTGGCTGGGATGCAAGGCACCAAGCCCCTAGGCTGTGCACAGCAGAGAGGGCCCTGGACCTGCCCCGGGAAACCATTTTTTTCTCCTAGGCCTCCAGGTCTGTGATGCAAGGGGCTGCCCTGAAGTTCTCTGCCATGCTCTGGAGATATTTTCACCACTGTCTTGGTGATTAACATTTGGCTCTTCATTACTTATGCAAATTTGTGCAGCCAGCTTAAATTTCTCCCCTGAAAATGGGTTGTCTTTTTATTTACTTACTTATTTTTAAGACTGAGTCTTTGCTTTGTCACCCAGGCTGGTATGCAGTGGCGTGATCTCAGCTCATTGCAACCTCTGCCTCCTGAGCTCAAGTGATTCTTCTGCCTCAGCCTCCCAAGTAGCTGGGATTACAGGTGCATGCCACCACACCCAGCTACTTTTTTTTTTTTTTGTATTTTTAGTAGAGACAGGGTTTCACCGTGTTAGCAAGGATGGTCTCAATCTCCTGACTTTGTGATCTGCCCACCTTAGCCTCCCAGAGTCCTGGGATTGCAGGCATGAGCCACCGTGCTCGGCTGGGTTTTCTTTTTTTATGATATCATCAGGCTGCACATCTTCCAAACTTTTATGCTCTGCTTCCTTTGAATGCTTTGCCACTTAAAAATTTATTCTACCAGATACCCTAAACCTTCTCTCTTAAGTTCAAAGTTCTACAGATCTCTAGGACGGGAGCTCCAGTTCTCAACAAGTTTGTCATCTCCATCTGACACCAACTCAGTCCTGACTTCCTTGTCAATATCACTATCAGCATTTTGGTCAAAGCCATTCAACAAATCTCTAGAAAGTTCCAAACTTTCCCACATCTTCCTGTCTTCTGAGCCCTTTAAGTTTCTAGGAAGTTCCAAACTTTCCCACATTTTCCTGTCTTCTTCTGAGCCCTCCAAACTGTGCCAACCTCTGCCTGTTACCTAGTTCCAAAGTCACTTCCACATTTTGGGGTACCTTACACCAGCACCCCACTCCTGGAACCAATCAACTGTATTAGTCTATTATCACACTGCTAATAAAGACATACTTATGACTGGGTAATTTATAGAGGAAAGAGATTTGATTCACAGTTCAGCATGGCTGGGGAGGCCTAAGGAAACTTACAATCAAAGTGGAAAGGGAAGAAAACACATCCTTCTTCATGGGGTGGAAAGATGGAGAAGTGCAAAGTGAAGTGAGGGCAAAGCCTCTTATAAAGCCATCAGATTTCATGAGAACTCACTGTCACATGAACAGCAAAGAGGTAACTGCTCCCAAGACTCAATTACCTTCCACAGAGTCCGTCTTACAACATGTAGGAATTATGAGAACTACATTTCAAGATGAGATTTGGGTGGGAACACAAAGCCTACCCATTATCACCATTTACGGATCAACTGACTCACAGCAAAGCATTTATTTCATAGTGAAGGAAGTTCAAAAGTGGTTTCTTTCATTGAGGATTTATTGTAGTTGCTAGATTATCTCTTACTGGAGAAGAATTGAATGCATTTTTCTGTTGTTGATGGGTTAGTGTGGTAGATTAAAGATGGGTATGTTGGAGCAGGAGCATGTTCTCTTTGGTGAGAATTATGTAAGTAAGTGTAAAATGAATAGTCTTCAATATATATTATTTTGCATATAAAATGAGCCAAGAACTAGTTTATTTGCTTTCCAGAGATGACTTGATGAGTCAGGATTTTAAATTATAGTCTTTCTGACAAGAACTAGATCTGCAAATATTCAACTGTATTCTACTGAAACTGCAAAGTTTTGATATAGAATGAGGACTAAGCCGGATGAATAACTGATAAAAGAAATGACAAACATAAAACTACAAGAAAGTAAGATTTAAAACAATAAAAACCAACCTCAATAAAATCGCTGAAACAAACAATATTAAAAGCAGAATACAGGCTGTATTTTACACAACACAATATAGGCATTTAATAAATATGATTTTTTTATTATTACTATTTTATCTACTATTGCTATCATTAGTGTTATTAATTTATGAATCACTGCAAACTTAGAAAATAAATGGTAATTGTTATGCTTAATTAAACTAGGAAAAGTGCTAGTAGAGTAAATGAATAAGTAAAACTTCTGAGTTCATTTTATGGAAATCTCAGAAGTTTTATGTTATTAAAATCTGTAGTAGTAGTTTCTTTTTTAATAGATAAATTTTCTGATGTTTCTCTATATAAAATATGGTATTAGTCTCATAATTCATGTAACCATAGCCTAGGTAACCACAAATATGTATTTTAGCAGATTATTATATATTTTTCTTAAGTTATACAGAAATGGAGGCACAACAAAGATGATTTGATAAAGTATTTTAGAAGAACAACAGATTAGGATTTAATGCTTAAGGTTTTCTGCTTTTTTATTAAACTGTATTTTTTAGAAAACACATCTCAAGTAAAACTAGATTACAGGTTTATAATACAAGATTTTATGCCTCCAAATATATGATTATACTATAGAAAATTACTTATTATAAAATATTTCATATCTAATGAGTACTTTGCATGTTTAGAGCACCATAGTAAGCCCCATTCATATATGTGTGAGCTCATTTATGCTCATAGTTGAATGAAAGAATTATTGATATTATCCTAATTTTACCAGAGGAAATCATGGCATAGAGAGGTCAAAAGAACTTCTACAATGTTACAGAAAATTGAAATAAGGTTATTTAACTGTTTAAAACTATGTAAGAAATAAGATTTCCGACAAAATTCATAATCTAACATGGTATTTTCCAAGTATGTTTTACTTTCACCTTAGAAGATAATAGATTAAAAAAAAAGAATTCCATGAACACAGAACATCCAATGATGTTGGTTTAAACAAAGATAGGGTTGTGTGTGTGTGTGTGTCTGTGTGTGTGTGTATTTTGTATATATGTATATACATATGCCTATACATATAAACACATCTATCTTTATATAGCTATACACTAGATGTGCATGTGTGCGAAGACTTTTAAAACTTTGATGGCCTAATGTGTATTGCAATTTATCAAGAGGAAGATGTAGGCAGTAATTTAGTAAAAGCATTTATTCAATTTCTACTGCATTCTAGGTATTGGGCTAGAAATTAAGGATGCAAAAATTACATAGACATACATAGTATTTACTGCTACAGAAGTCATGTATGAGAAGAGCCATTAAAAATAAAACATGTAATTTGAGTACATAAAAAGCAATTTTAAGGTAAGTTTGGAACAAGTGACATTTAAGGTGGTAGGAAGGAGATGAATAGAAGAATGTGTTGGTTAGC
Source organism: Cacajao melanocephalus (assembly GCA_963573385.1). NCBI lineage: Eukaryota > Metazoa > Chordata > Mammalia > Primates > Pitheciidae > Cacajao > Cacajao melanocephalus. The sequence continues at coordinate 98,395 of CAUYLG010047068.1, read as the reverse complement.
TGAAGAGAAGGGATGATCTGGGCAGAGGTACATCATATACAAAGGTGCTGAGGGAATAAACAGAATGGCAGATTTAGATAATTGTGAAAAGTCTAATACAGCTAGATTAGGAAGACTGAAAAGATACAGCCAGAAAGTGAGTCCAAAGAATGTGACAGGCTCAGAGACCTGGTGAGATCTGATAAGGATTTTCGATTTTATCCTAAGTGTAATCAGCCAATAAAGGGATACTAGCAAATATGTGCTAATATCAGTCATTCATTATATAAAGATAAAGAGAAGTTGCCACTTACTTCACGGTCTGTTTAATAATAAATTATTATTTATTCTGCTCCAGAATAGATCTTGAATCTCTTTGGTTCTCGATATGTCTTTTGCCACCACCTTACCTTATATCACTATCCATTCCTGCTCAACTTTATTATAATAATGACCTGCTAATTGTTCTGCTCCCAAGTTGTGAGAGGACTCCTAACTTCTAGTCGCAACTCAGGACCCAAAAGTCCTTTCAACGCTTAGGTCAGAGTATATCCCTATCCTGCTTAAATACCTCCAATGACTTCCTCTTGCTAAGAAAGCACCACTGCCTCACATACCCTTCAGGAGACTTTTACTGCTTTCGTATTCTCGATCTTACCTACTCATACTCTGGAACCCTACTACCTGCTATTCCCTCTGTTTGTTTTCTCCCTACATCCTCTGTAGTACAGACACAAAGGAATATCAGTGCTAAGGTAAACACAGAAACTAATACATTTTCCATCAAATAAGATTTGTAACATTGTTGCTTTGTCTATTTACATCATCTCTTAGATTTCTAAAACTTTGCCAAGAAGTATATTGATGCCTCAAATTCTGAATATTTTAGACAATTTGAAAATAAAACACAAAGTCTAATATCCAAAATTTTCTCAGAGGGTAAAGCAAAGTTTAGATTTAGAGTATACTTATTTTTTCCTTGGTATATATAGATATATGTGTAGAAAGATATCTGGCTATTTTTTAAGTGAGGATTAAAAACCTTAATCTCCTAGTTAATGCAATACCAATACTGAGGCATACTTCCCACTGCCCTTGTTAATTATGAAGCTTCACTCATACGACTTTAAAAAATGCTCTGTTAAACAATAGATGGACTGCTAATGTCCTTGAGTGTCTCTCTCTCCAGTGGATGCTGTGACTTGGGTGTAGTTCCTGAGTTGATTACTCAGTTTAAGTAAGTAGCTTATTCTGTAAATAGCAAGCTAACACTGGCTGCACAGGCTGTGTTTTTTGACTGTTTTTTGGCTATAGGAAATCAACTCTGGTCTAATTTCCTACATGAGTCAAGAGGGTGGAAGCCAAGGGAATGCAGGCTAATGTGACCTTTAAATACATTCCTATGATACAAAGTTACAGATGAAAACATTTTGGAAGAGGTACACTGCCTTTTAGTATCAGGAACATGCAGGTTTGCTAGTATTAGTAAATAAAATTTAGCAATTCTAGAGTTAGTCTTAGCAAATGGAATCACCTCAAATTTATAGAATGTATGTATAGAAACCTTGTAAAGCTAGAACTGGAAAGACTATCACTTTAAAAGTAATCACAAGCTAGTCATCTAGGTTGGTACCCAATTTTAATATAATATACAAATAGTGTTACTCTTTACAATATTATTTCTAATTATTCTTAATCTTTACTTGGTTGCCAAGTTCTTGACTTCTCAAGAGATTCCTTACATGTTAGGTATTTTAGATTTGACCATTACATTCTCAATCTGTAAATATGATATATACACACATTAGTTACAAGGGATATAACTAATTTTCAAAATGAGGGATAAATTTTCTAGGTAAATATTGGTAATATTAATGGATCAATGTCACTGGCAACAGGTTGCCTTTCATGGAAAAAAAAACACAGACACAAACCAAAAATGTCCAAACCACTTATATGACAACTGCAGACCTTCCTAGTACAGCTGAAACTTCAAGGTAAGAAAAAAAACACCAGAATGTCACTTACATTTTCAGGTAGATAAATCTAAAAAACAGAATGCAAAAAAGGCTTCATGTCTGAGGAAAAAAACTGGGTTTCCTTCCTCTAGGTAGAAAGAGATAATAATACATGTATCCAAATTCTAAAATAGCAACATTATTTTCACTCTTGAAAAATATTATTTTTTAATGTAGCTCTAGCAAATTATTTAATCCAGAAAAAAATTTTGAATGATTTTCAGCAAAATGTCACCTTTGCACTGGCAAGCTAAGTGTCCTTTCCGGTAATAGCAAATATCATACAAATCTGAGAAATTCTAATTCAGGAGTAGAAATACTACTGAATGGAACACAGAGATGATTTTTCTTTTATTTATTCAAAATATTTGGAAAAGTCAATGCCAAGGTTGTGCCAGCTGGGGGGTTCCAAGATAAAAGATCATAAAAGATTGTCAAGTTCTGAAACTGAGGCAGTAATGAATAGCCTACTTACCAAATAAAAGAGAGCATGAACAGTTGGATTCACAGCTGAATTCTGCCAGATGTGCAAAGAAGAGCTGGTACCATTTCTACTGAAACTATTTCAAAAAAATTTTAAAGGAGGGAATCCTCCCTATCTCATCCTATAATGCCAACATCATCCTGATACCAAAAACTGGTAGAGGCACAACAAAAAAACAAAACTTCAGGCCAATATTTTTATTTTTTATTTTTTTGAGATGGAGTTTCACTCTTGTCACCCAGGGTGGGAGTGGAATGACATGATCTCGGCTCACTGCAAACTCTGCCTCCCAGGTTCAAGGATTCTACTGCTTCAGCCTCCCAAATAGCTGGGATTACAAGCAAGCACCACCACACCCAGTTAATTTTTTTTGTATTCTTGGTAGAGACGGGATTTCACCATGTTGGCCAGGCTGGTCTTGAACTCCTGGTCTTAAGTGATCGACCTGCCTCCCACAGTGCTGGGATTATAGGCATGAGTCACTGCACCCAGCTAATAATTTTTGATGAACATTGATGCAAAAATCCTCAACAAAATACTGGCAAACCGAATCCAGTAGCACATCAAAAAGCTAATCCAGCATGATCAATCAGGCTTCATCACTGGGATCCAAGCTTGGTTCAACATATGGAAATTAATGAATGTGATTCATCACATAAACAGAATTAAAGACAAAAACCACATGATTATCTCAATAGATGCAGAAAATGCTTTGAATAAAATTCAACATCCCTTCATGTTAAAAACTCTCAATAATCTAGGTGTTGAAGGAACATACATCAAAATAAGGGACATACATGACAAACCCACAGCCAACATCAAGCTGAATTGGCAAAGGCTGGAAGCATTCCCCCTGAAAACTGGTAGAAAACAAGGATGCCCTCTTTCATCACTTCTATTCAACATAGTATTGGAAGTTCCAGCCAGGACAATCAGGCAAAAAAAAGATATAAAGGGCATCCAAATAGGAAAAAAGGAAGTCAAACTATCCCTATTTACAGGTGACATGATCCTACGTTTAGAAAACCCCATCATCTCAGTCCAAAAGCTTCTTAACTGACAAATAATTTCAGCAAAGTCTCAGGATACAGAATGAATGTGCAAAAATCATTAGGATTCCTATACACCAGCAAGCTAAAATCCAAATTGCGAAATCCAAATCATGAACTAACTCCCATTCATAATTGCCGCAAAAAGAATAAAATACCTAGAAATACAGCTAACTAGGGAGCTGAAATATCTCTACGAGAAGAACTACAAACCACTGCTCATAAAAATCAGAAATGACACAAACAAATGGAAAAACATTCCATGCTCAGGGATAGAAAGAATCAATATTGTTAAAATGGCCATATTTCCTGAAACAATTCATATACTTAATACTATCCTGATTAAAATATCATTGACATTCTTCACAGAATTAGGAAAAACTATTTTAAAATTCATGTGCAACCAAAAAAGAGCATGAATAGGCAAGGCAATCCTAAGCAAAAAGAACAAAACTGGAGGCATTATGCTACCTGACTTCAAACTATACTACAGGGCTACAATAACAAAAACAGCATGGTACTAGTACAAAAACAGACACATAGAACAATGAAACAGACTAGAGAACTCAGAAATAAGACCACACACTTAAAACTATCTGATCTTCAACAAGCCTGACAAAAGCAAACAATGGGGAAATAATTTCCTAAATGATTCTGGGATAACCGGCTAGCCATATGCAGAAGATTGAAACTGAACCCCTTCCTTACATATACAAAAATCAACTCAAGATGTATTAAATACTTAAATGTAAAACACAAAGCTTTTAAAACTCTGGAACAAAACCTAAGTAATACTGTTCAGGACATAGGCACAGGCAAAGATTTCATAATGAAGATGTCAAAAGCAATTGGAACAAAAGCAAAAATTGACAAATAGGATTTAATTAAAGACCTTCCACACAGCAAAAGAAACTATCAACAGAGTAAACAGACAACCTACAGAATGAGAGAAAATGTTTGCAAACTATGCATTTGACAGTGGTCTAATAACCAGCATCTATATGGAACTTAATTTAACAAGAAAAAGAAAAAACATAAAAAAGTGGACGAAGGACATGAAGAGACACTTGCCAAAAGTAAACAAACATGCAGCCAATAATCTTTTGAAAAAGCCTCAAAATCACTGATTATTAGAGAAATACAAATCAAAACCACAATGAGATACTATCTCATACTAGTCATAATGACTACTATTAAAAAGTCAAAAAATAACAGATGCTAGTGAGGTTCTGGAGAAAATGGAATGCTTATGCACTGTTGGTGGAAGGGTAAATTAGTCCACCCATTGTGGAGGACAGACCTAAAGACAGAAATACCATTCCACCTACCAATCCCATTACTGGGTTTATATCCAAAGGAATATAAATTATTTTATTATAAAGACACATGCATGTGATATTCATTGCAGCACTATTCACGATAGCAAAGACATGGAATCAACCCAAATGTCCATCAGTGATAGACCGAATAATGAAAATATGGTACATATACACCATGGAATACTATGCAGCCATAAAAAGAGCAAGAACATGTCCATTGCAGGGACATGGGTGGAGATGAAAGCTATTATCCTTGGGAAACTAATGCTGGAACAGAAAACCAAATATCACATGTTCTTACTTATAAGTGGGAGCTAAATGATGAGAACATATGGACACATACAGGGGAACAACACTCACTGGTGCCTATTGGAGAAGGGAGGGTGGGAAGAGGGAGAGGATCAGCAAAAATAACGAATGGATATTAGGCTTAATACCTAGGTGATGAAATAGTCTGTACAACACACTCCCATGAGCCATGTTTAGCTACATTACAAACCTGCACATGTACCCCTGAACTTTAAAAAAAAGATTATCTATAGATTATAATGAAAAGGTTGTTCCCACCTTTCATCCATAATGGTGATCACTCAGCAGCTATGTTTATATTTTAACTCTGTTCCCTGAATTTCGCTGATTGTAGCAGTGGAGAGGTCTCAATCCAAGGTAGGATAATCAAATTATCTTCACAGCGAATCTGGGAAGGCAGTTCAGGGTGCTATTCTTGCAGTCTAGGGAAGCCATGTTTTATTTAGCTATTTGAACAGAATCAGGGAAATCTGATATACAAAGAAGAAGAATGCTGAAGTATACCAAGACAAAAAACAAAGACAGTGGAGTGAGAAACCTCCCTTCACCTCTATTAAATTTTCACATCCTTTTTTTCTATTTTTCTTGATCTCTTGGTGTCTCCCTGCTCCTGAGTTTCATTAAACATTTCTAAATATTTTTTTCACATGTACCCCAGAACCTAAAGTACAATAAAAAAAATTTAGAAAAGAGCATTACAAATAGGAAATATATATATATATATATTTATGGTAGAATATTCTCCCTTTTCCTAAATCAAATTACATTATATTCTGTTAATTAAAACCAAAAGACTCTCAACTAATACGAGGAAATTTTAGTCTAGTATAAAGCCAGAAAACAAAGTTCATAATGGCAACATAGGTGCTAACTGGTAAAGAAAGCACACAGAGGAGACTGTGTTGTCAAGTAAGCACAGGCTATAAGGGATAAAGGATGGTAGGGACAGGGCAGATGGTAGAATTAAAGATGAGTAAATACTTCTGGAGTGAAGGATGTCATGGCTTTGACACTTGGCTCACATGCTAAGATACACAGCAAAAGAAAGAAAGAAAAAAAAAACAGATACAAGAAAATATATGCAGTGCCTTAGACTGCAAAAGGTTGATATATATTAAATTTAGAGTTCTCTCTGTATCTTTATAAGATATTCTGCGGGAAAGCCTTCTAGTTAGCTATTACCCTGCATTAGAGGAATCATTTTGGGCTAGGGTAAAATAAAGGGGAGCATAGCAAAAACCACATGCACACACAACACACATACTTTCCTGTTTGCCAAGGCATCAAGCCAATTACCAGAATGGTGGCTGTAAATTCAGTTATCTCTATTTCTTTGAGATTCTGCAGATATACAAAATGATTAGAGCAGCAGAGGTGTTATCAATGGAAAATAAAATGCCTACCAACATCATTAAGATAACCTTTGTCTTTGATGCCAGAGAAGTAAAATCTTAAATGCTATTTGTCAACCTCTGCAAGGAATGTCATTTTTGTAACAGTTCTATAATTAGGAATTCATCTATTTCAGTTGCTGTGGATTTCTTGTGCCTTTGAGGTTTCTAATTAGTTGGTCATTGTGACCAAACTTTTACTGCAATTTTCCCACAGACTCTGTAAGAAAAGCTTGAGTTAGGTCCTACCAGGTCGGCTATTTAGTCAAGAGTATCTGTTTTAAATGCCTGGGTGTCTCATCATGAAAACTTCCTACTACTTCCCATTTGTAAAAATGTAATGCACAGGAATATTAAAGACAAAGTGATTTGGCTTTTATAATTGAATCAAATTTTACCATGTTTTTGTCCCTTCTGATATGAAAATACTAAATGTGGAGGCCAGAAGTTTCATTCTCAAAAGAAATGTGGATGGTAAAACAATCAAACAAAGGAAAAACACCAAAAAATGGGATAGAAACAAGGAAAAAAAATAGTCTACTGAAATGAATTGGGAGGGTCCACATCATCACCCTGATCGTTGGAACTAGAAGTTCTTTGAGTCTAAAAGTCCAAAAATATTGAAGCTATCCTCATCTTTTGTGCTGTCTCATCTTTCATGTAATAAGAAGCCTAATGTGGAGAAATATGTGTGATTTATTTGCTGTATTAATTCATATATCATAAAATTTTATATCTGAAAAATTCTTAGAAGTTAGTTTTTAATCTTCTGATTTTACCAAATATATAATGGAGGCCTAGAGAGGTTAAAAGAGTCTTACAATAATCCCTGTTTTCTGGCCAGCCATAAGTCAGAACGTATGCTCCACCTACGTCATCTCTGGATTTTTAAAATCACCTCCTTAAAGTTTGCATTCTTCAAGATTCTTTCACTCCACTAATAAGCACGGCTATGGAGTAATTAGGACAAATTAAAATGAATGTTTTACTATTTGGTAGAACTTTTAAAAACATATCTACCCTATTATATGCTACAAAAAAGTACATTTAATTTATCCTAATTGCTTTTCAGGCTACAGTAGTCCCAATCATCTCTAAAATCAAACCAAACTTCTTTTTTAAAGGCTGAAATTAGATTGCTCTCTAATTAATAACCTATTTTCATTCTGTCTTCAGTAACTGTAGTCATACTAACCGCCTCTCCACAATGTGTTACATCTCCCAACGTAACAATATTCTCTTGCACCAGTGTACCGGATATGTCCTTAAATCCCATCATCTGAGGCCCTGTTAAATCTACTTTAGAAAAAGTTCTTTCCTATCTATCTATCTATCTATCTATCTATCTATCTATCTATCTATCTATCTATCTATTATGTGAAGAAAACTCATACACGTCCTTTCTGGGCACCATTATTCCATTAGACCCTCCATTCAGTGCATTACATTTTTTAATGGTAATGTTTATACATGTTGAGTCACAGACTGCCCTTAACTTAAAATGTTTTTCCCCAGCAATATTGGTAGATCATACCACACTAGTAATATGTGATTGACACTAATGGCAAGACTGCATAGTTTGTGCAACACAGTTTTTTTCCCTGCCAAGCAACATGATTACAATGGAGGTAGACATCAAGACTTTAATGTCACTGATGTCATTATCCAAACTCTAGTCAATTAAGGTAAAAAATATATTCACCCATTGGCTGCTTGTGCTTGTTTGTTGTTTTTGTTGTTTGATTATGTTTGTTCACCAAGGGCGTGTGTGTGTGTGTGTGTGTGTGTGTGTATTTGCATGTATTAGTTATAAGTATACGGCATACCTAAACAAGATGCAGTTGTGCATGTGTACATCACCTAAATTCTAAATTATCAGCCATGCCAGGCATTACTTCTTTAACTGCCTCCAGCTTCTTTGGGAATTTCAGAAACAGCAGTTGTTCTTGCCAGGAAATGGGTTAAAAAGAAATGAGAACACCAATCCCACTGCCATCCCCACCATCACACATAAATGTGTGCTTGTGTGTGCATGCATGTGTATGCTTATAATCTTCCAATCAGTCCACAACTACATCTACAAATTCTACCTATAGAATTAAATGCTCCAAAAAAAAAAAAAAAAAAAAAAAACAGATTTCTTAGTCTTGCTTGAAGAAACACATGGATCTGGATATGCTCCTTCTAGAGACCCATAATGCTGCAGTTTCACTTAAAAAAAAAATTCTCCCCCTTAATGATTCAGTGTCTTTCAAAGCCATTTCTGCCTGTTACCAAAAGAACTATAATTGCAAAATGTCCTTTTCACTCCCCCCGTATGGATCATCTTCAAACTTTTATATTAATAAAAATCTCCTTCTATACTTTTCTCTTTAAAAAATTTGAGATTTGATATATTTCAGTCTCACTGAATTATAAACTATTCTATTTTCATTCAGCATTTAGATTTTATTACTTTTTCAAAAAACATTGAATTAACATGCTGGATAATAAAAGAGTCAATAAGATGTTTTCACAAGGTCTGCTTATAAATTTAAGAAAAAGATTGTTGAAGGGCTGACAGATTGAAGACAGTAATAGTTAATGGACATATAGTGCAGGATAAATTGAATTCTTTATGGAAATTTATAGCAAATAATTTCTGAAGACCATTTTTTTCATCAGAGCAAACCGTAAGAAAAAACAAAATAAACTTCTACATTACTCTTAAATAAAGGATCCAAACGGGATTTTTAAAAGTAAAACTACAGTCAAAGTGAAATGCATAAAAACAAACTTAAAATCTGTGGTTTGAAAGAACCACATGTACTTCACTCGCCCTTGAATTCCAGTACCTCATTTTTAACTGCACTTAGTTTACATTTTACTTTGAGAGATTAATCTTTTCTTTTGCTAAGTGCATTGGAAATCATGAGCACTAACTATGTAAATGATGCTAGGAAATGTATCCCCCAAGTATGAAATATAGCTCTAACTAGATAATGCTAATAAATATTAATATATGGAGATAGCAAAGGAATATTAAATGATTAAGCTGCCCAAAATAAGAATAATAATATACCTAAAGTCCTCCAGGCACTCATTCAGTATTTTAGGGCTCTACAAATATTAACAAAAAGAGCCTGCAGAGAATTGTATGTCCTAAAGCTTTATGACTTGAATCACCATAAGAAGAGGAACAGGCAGTGGCTACAACTTAACAAGTGAAAGATGGGCTTAGTTGGTTAGAGCTGGTAATTAATTCTGATAGATGTAGCCTACTTTTTTATTTTTCAATAATCAAGTTTTCCCCTCCACAAATTACCACTTTTTAGTCTTTTTGTGGGCCAAAAAAAAAAAAAAAAAGTATGTTGTAGGCTTTAGGAGTCTCTGGAGAATTTGCTTTTGCCCTACCCACATTACCTAATTTTTCCAGACAATTGGATTATAAATGCTGGAGTAAAGAAAATGAGCTGTTAAGCAGAATGTAGAAACCTCTGTCACCCAAACAGAAGTAGAGTGCAGCAAGAAACAGACTATGGGTGCCTCATGTCTTTGTAGGTTCACAAAATAAGAGATGAAATGAGTGGCAGATTCCCTAACTCCCTAGCACAAGTCAGCATCATAGACTAAACTTATATTTATTTTTTATTGCTTCCAGTATTTGAAGACTATCATGCCCAACCAGTAACAAATAGCATCAATTCAAGAGGGCATTCTCTCTACTGCTCCACATTGAGGTTCTTTCCAGTATACTCTAATATTGCTATCAAGTGACCTGACTGATGACTGGGTCAGTGAGAAAGAATTTGTACCAGGCCATAAATGTTTTGTTTCCATATTAAAGAAGGTGATGGGAATAGATGATGATGATCTTGCTTGGAGGCCAGAACGATGCTCAGGTTCCTCATAAAACCTCTTACCACCACCTCCACCTCAGTCCCATCAAGGAAAAGATACAAAATTATACTTTTGTATATGGTGGTAGTATAATAGCAAGCTCTGTGTATTATCATGAGATAATTTTGCATAGTTCTTTTTGCACGAGATAATTTTGCATGTGATAATTCTGAGATTTGAGAGATATGAGTATCCATAGCCATATTAACAGTTACCCTGTAGTCTGTACTGTAAATAAGCAAACTAAGTTGGGGATATTAAAAGTCAGTATTTTTCATCACAAAACTACTGTCGCAGTTTAAGTTGCACTTCTTGCTTATGGGGATTATGTAAAACCAATAATAAGAAAATGACCTGCAAACAATTGAGTAGCCATAGCACGATTGTTACCCTGCTTGCAAAAATCAGAACACATAAAGGAAAAAGGGACTTATTAGAAGAAGCAGTACAAAGCAAATCACACAAAGCAAAGAGTCTATAGATGTGATTTCAAGTAATTCAGTGAATTTCTATACAGTGCATAGCTTTCAGCCTCAATAAAAAGCCAATTATTAATCCTGCAATTACCCAGCCTTATCACTACTGCACACACATGCTGACTATGGCTAGAGTTCTAGATGATATTCTTTTTATTAGTATGGCCAAAGAGAAATTTAATTAGAGATACATCTCTTGAACGGACAAGGGAAAATATAAGGATTAACAAATTAATCCTAACATTTAATTACATTAAAATGTTTACCATTCCATATAGAAAATACTGACACTCTAGCTAACCTCTTTTTTTTAAATCTGTTCTCTCTTATGTAACAGTGAAAACATTATTTCTGAAGGGGAAAAAAAGGTAGGAGTTCCTTCCTGCTAGCTTGTGTACTGACTGAACAGGAAGAAATAATCAACCTAGTTTATTCTGGACTCTGTCAGTTCCTGACCACATTCTGTAAATGCAGGCATTTGGAAGAAAACAAACTGATCCACAGGTTACAGAAACCAAAATATGTACTGATGGAGAGATAGGAAACTGTGACTAAATGAATCCAGGTAAGTCTAAAATAGAGTAATGGAAAGAAACCCTGGCAGAATATTTAAAGAGACAGTCATGCTTACATCACAAACCTTTATTAACCAAACTAACAGCTAAATTCTTATGCCATAAATAGTGTAATTTCTGCCTGTCCGACACTGTTTCTTTTTTCTTTCCTTCTCCCTCAACTGCATGTGTGCACAGGTAAGATAATGTGTGTCCTTTTGTGGTGGATTTCTGAGTTGTCTGCAAATAAGGCCCAGAGTTATATGGTTTTAGAACACCATTCAAACCTGCACATGTGCATGCTGTAACTTTACTATTACTGTTTTGACATTTAAGAAACAGATGCATGTTTTTCACTGTGGAAGGCAAACATCTGTTCTTCAGAATTCTCTTCAGAAGCTAGAGTCTTCTAGCAGGAGCATATTAAATTAAAGAAGCTCTTTACCACCTCCCCCCTATTTGTGCCTCTCAATCCAAAATATTTTAAGAAACTGAAAAGAGAAACTTATGAATAAGTTTACCAGCATGAAGACTCTGCTTACATTGATTAAATAGGTCCATAAAATGTTCACTGCAAAGTACTCTATGCTAATGCAATTTACTAGTAAGAAGGAAAAAGGAAGTTGAGCTTTGAGCTGTGATATAGGAAGAGTTGCCTGAGGATTCAGGTAGCCTGGCACTTCAGAAAAATTGCATAATTCCCATGAAAGATAAATTCTGTCTGTTTTTATTAAGAAAAATCTAACCTAAAATGCATATAATCATTTGTGCCTGGTTCTGGCATATTGAATGCATAGTTAGAGGGAGAAAATTTCACGAACTGTGCCTAGAAGGAATTCTTTTTTTGTATTGTTTTGTTTGGGCTTTATTTTGGGAGGGGTTTCTGTTTTGATTTTACTCTGAAAAGTGGAGAGAGATTGCCAGCTCCATCAAAGAGTAGTTTGCAAAATACAAAATTGCAAAGCCCTCAGAACATATCTATTTCGTCTGGAATTTGTAAATATATTAACTCGCTATTCTCCAGGGAAAAAATGGTATGTTTTAGATTAATTTTGGATGTAAATTCTAAACAGGTGGACAAAGCAGCAGGAGGGAGATATCAGCCTTCCCACAGGGGTCTCACAACATATAGTTGCAGAAAATGAATCACAGGGATTGGTAGTAAAGGAAATCAGATTTGCCAAGCCAAGTATTTATATATGAAAGGAGCATGAAAGCTCAGTAAATTGTAGATCATGGATTCAAAGCCATGCATCTACAATGTATAACCATGCAGACTCACTGCAGGCCACTGACTGTCCACTCTGTTGAAGAATACATGTATTTTTAATTTAATTCTTAAAATTATATGCTATAGTCTTCGTGTTCACATGATGAAAACATTTCTTCCTATGTATATACTACACATGTGCCTTGGAATAAAGTTGCTTCTTGATTACAAACAACATTTGTGAGCTTTCTGCTGGTGACACTGTTTGTGACATTGGCAGGAACAGAGTTCAAATGAAGAGGTGATGAACTTCATATCCCTCCTAGCTAAATCATATAGAAGAAAACAAGAGAGTCCCTGTGTCATTTTTGAGCACAGTACAAATTGTCCTGAGAACAAGTAATGTTGTTTTTGGTGGCATACTCCCAGTGGGGACATAGATATATTTGTGGAATTTCCATTTACTTCTGGCATTCCTAGAAATGCCAGAGTTTTTAAAATTGTTGTTATTTCTTCCTAGTTGACAATTTGCACAAATCCTGAGAATCTTAATTTTAAAATGCATTTTTAATGTCTTCAAAACCCTTGGCAGTTTGATTTTTAAATGACTTTTGCTTACAAGGCGACTTTCAGAATGCTGAGTTCATCTGTATCTCCCAGACGTATATGTGGAAGGATCCTCAGAAACATTTGCCTGGCCTTCTCACAGCCACACTGATTGTCCCGGGTGTTTTGCTCTGTATGACAAGGAATATAATGATAATAATGTAATTAAGATTTACTGAGCATTTACTACTTACAAAACACTGGATTAAATGTTTTGTAGTCTTTATCTCACTTAATCCTCACTCTAACTCTGGGAGTTAGATAGCATTATTATCCCCTTTACAAAATAGATGATGAAGCTGTAGCTTGAAGAAGTTAATTAATTTGTCTAAGATTACTCATTCTAGTCACTGGTAGAGCCAGACTTGAATTTAGACCCTTCTGACAAAAAAGCTATATAAGAAACACCTCTTGATGCAAAATTTACTGACTGTTCTCCAGACTGATCCTTTTAATTTTCATAATTGCAGTGCAGAGTAATAGCCTGCAAGAGGTATCTTAAAAAAAAAAATAGTAAGCCCACATTGTTTGACTTCACATTGACATTTCATAGATTCTGGTAAATGTTTTCCTCCAGCAGCTTCCTTGACTCCCATAGATGATCAGGATGATCACTTGGTACTAACTCCTCAGCCCCTAGGTGTTTAACTTCTGTTTCTTCTTACTAGAGCCTCTTCTCTGGGCAGCCCAATCAGACAAGACCTAAGATGACTGTGTACACATTCTACTCCTGATTGTCCCCATCTTGTAGACAACTGCCCATTCATCCTTGCTTCACCAAAGTCTAGGCTGGCAAGTCATTCTCATAGAGCAGTACTGGATTGGATCAATTAAAAGTGCCGTTAGCCCCCCTTTATTATAGATGTGTGTTGGTGGAAGTTAGAACAGAATTTGCATCCCTTCCTATTGTAGAGGGTCACATATAAAATTTCACTGGAACTCTATAGAAGCCTTCCAACAATAAGTTTGATGAAATAAGGATAGAAATTATGTCACTACTGGGATGCAGAAGAGGATAAGACTGAAAACACAGCTTTTGCAAATATTGTATCCTTATAAGAATTCTCTCTCATCCCCGCCATCTTGAAGTCTCAAAGTGGCTGAGAAAATCCTGAATCCTTGGACCAGATTCTGAAGAATTCATATTGTAAACATGCATATGATGATTTTGCAAACACTCTAGGATGTTTAGTATCAGTGACTGGTAGAGATTTCAATTATTTTATATCCTGCTGTGTCTGCATCTATATTATTACATGTACTTATGTATCTTTTTAACTTAAATTTGTACCAGTTTCTTCAGTTTATTGTCTTTGAAGAAATGTCTTTTAAATGTACTCATTTTATTTGTTTATGCATCATAATTAATGTCTCTATTGTTCATAAAAGTTTTTGCAATATCAGAATAATATACATGCAATCTCAATTTAAAAACATCTAACCAAATCACTAATTAAAAACATAGGATAGATCCTTGGAAGTGTAATGATTGATTCTGCACATATGACTTGTAAGGTTGCAAGTACTTAGGTTGGTTCAAAAGTAATTGTGCTTTTTGCCATTACTTTTGCACCAATCTAATACATCTTATCAAATTTGTCTTCTAATTGGTGTTACAACCATACCTATATTTTTCTGAACTGATAGGAACATTGAGTATTATCTTTTAAAAATATATTTGATGTTTGCTAGACTAATTAAAAATAAAGAGGCTGTGATGTTTATATAAAATCCTTTTGACATTCTTTTCATAATTTAAGGTTGACAAGATTTAAATTTAACATACAAACAACTTCAAAACAAGAAATATGATAGACTGTATAAAGAAAATGTAGTACATATACACCACGGAATACTATGCAACTATAAAAAGGAATAACGTCGTGTCTGATATGGTTTGGCTGTGTCCCTGCCCAAATCTCCTCTTGAATTCCCACAGGTTGTGGGAGGGACCTGGTGGGAAGTAATTGATCATGGGGGCAAGCCTTTCCCATGCTGTTCTTATGGTATTGAGTAAGCCTAATGAGATTTGATGATTTTAAAAAGAGGAGTTCCCCTGCACAAGCTCATTCTCTCTCTTTGCCTGCTGCTATCCACATAAGATATGACTTGCTCCTCCTTGCCTTTTGCCATGATTCTAAGGCCTCCCCAGCCAAACAGAACTGAGTCCAATTAAATCTCTTTATTTTGTAAATTGTCCCAGTCTCAGGTATGTCTTTATCAACAGTGTGAAAGTGGACTAATGCTGTTCTTTTCAGGAGCATGGATGAAGATGGAAGCCATCATTCTCAGCAAACTAAAGCAGGAACAGAAAACTAAACACGGCATGTTCTCACTTATAAGTGGAAGCTGAACTATGAAAACACATGGACATAGGGAGGGGAACAACACTGGGGCCTCTTTGGGGAGGGAGGTGGGGGAAAGCATTGGGAAAAAGAGCTAATGCATGCCATGTTAATACCTGTGTAATGAGTTGATAGGCACAGCAAACCATCATGGCACATGCCTATGTAACAGACCTGCACATCCTACATGTGTACCCCAGAACTTAAAAAATAAAATAAAAAAGAAGAAATATGTGAAGTAGCATCAAAATATTGCTTGTTTGAATACATTCAAATATTAGAATAATATTGAATAAAGAAAATTGAATAATTTCAATTAATTAATGAACTGAATTCAATAAATTTAATATTAAGTAAGGAAAAATAAAATGACAGTAAATATTCATCATTAAAATAATCATAGTTATATCTTACAGAAAAAATATGGAAAGTAAAAATCTTTATGTAAAACCAAGTATCCTCTATTTTTATTAAGAAACTTCCTTTTCTTTAGATTGTCATTGTCCATTTTATTTCTTTTCTGTATTTTTTCTTGAAGTATATAGAACTCACTCTGCTAGAGTTATTAATGTGTCAACATTTTCATCCTTTTTGAGAGGTTTATAAATCAGCCATAAAATATGTGATGATAGTGTAAACTTGGCATATATTCTTAGTGAGAAGGATTATTTTTTTCACATTTTAAAAATGAAATCATTTGGCTGCTATGAACCTACAAAGGGCAAAATCTGAATGTTTTCCAACTCTATTTGTGTTATACCCTCTTCCTAAAAAGATCTATTCAACCAAAGGAAAAAGGAAAATCAGAGACAGTTCAAAATAACAGCTTCTGGGAAGTCATTACCAGCTTATTCTGTCAAAGATTTTTTGTGTTAATAGCTTCATGTATACATCAATGTGTACATAATAATAACTTTAGAACTTATTTGACTCCCACTTGAGGAACAATCTAAAGAAAGCATGGAAAACCCATTTAGTAGACAACAGGTAGCATACAAGCTGAGATATTTATTTAAACATTATTACTATGGAAATTCCTTCTCCTTATCACCTACATTTTTGTTATAAAGCTCATTGAATGTAGCTAATAAACAAGAAGATGACATAACAGAGGTGGCAACAGGTTACCGAAAAGAAACAATATGCATAGCTCACTCACAGATCTGCTGAACATCTATAGAGAGGTCTATACACAATGCCCCAGTTCCTTGAATGAGAGAAAAGAGAAAAGGGATGTGATTGTTGCATTGTTTTACATATATTAAACCTAAGAAAAGGTTCAAGTTATATTTCATTTTATCATCCTGAAATACAAAGACATTCTGCAAATAATAAATACTGAGAACAACTTTCTTATATCCAGCTTTATCATATTTTCACATGAAAAAATTTTTCAATGAAGTATTATACATGTAAGCATTAAAAAGCAATTATGAAGAATTAAGACATATATTTGCAATGTCCTTTTTTCTACCTGTAGAACAAAAAGTGTCCAAATAGTAATAAATAAGAGAAATGTTATGGTGTTACCACATAGCTGATGATCAAACACTAGGAATAAAAGAGTGAATCTGCAGAATTTGAGGAAATTCAAATTTGTATCCTCTTTACCTTACATTTCAAAGGGAACACAGGAGTAAGTGTATTTTATAATAATTCTTTAAGCAAATTTGCTTATTCTTTTTCTTTTTTTATCTATTATTTTAAGTTTAGGGGTACATGTGCAAGTTTGTTACATAGGTAAACTTGTGTGATGGAGGTTTGTTGTACAGATTATTTTATAACCTAAGTCTTTGAAGAATCACCACACTATTTTCCACAATGATTGAACTAATTTACACTCCCACCAACAGTGTATAAGCATTACTTTTTCTTCACAAATTTGCCAGCATTCATTAGTTTTTGACTTTTTAATAATAGCCATTCTGACTGGTATGAGATGATATCTCATTGTGGTTTTAATTTGCATTTCTTCAGTGATCAGTAGTGTTGATATTTTTTTCATATGATTATTGGCTGCATGTATGTCTTGTTTTGGGAAGTGTCTGTTCATGTCCTTTGCCCACTTTTTAATGGGTTTTTTTTTTCTTGGAACTTTGTTTAGGGATCTCACTTATTCAATAAAATATTTAGTGTCTGACAGGAAAATCACCAAAAAGTTTTCTGAAATATTTCACTAACTTCACAGAGATTATATTTTACTTCCAAGGAATGCCAGTTTAGTTTACCCATAATATGCTTTATGAAATGTTGGATTTTATATTTCTGCTCTAGAAAATGGCCTCCCTGTTAAAAGCATAGAAAATAAAAAGGAAATCCTTGATGGAGGGTAACATTATCTAAAGGCAAAAGGAAAGAAGTTTCCTAGTATAAGAAAATATTGCCCAGTTTTTTGTATCTCAGAGGACAGATAAGATATTTCACATCATTTTCCAGATGGTTTTTGACTAGTTCTCATTTTATGGTGAATCAACTGTTTCAGAATCACAGGATTCTAGTCCCTGACCAAATATCATTCATCAGTGAAATTCCATAGTCAACTCCATAATATCTGGTGTACTACACATAAATCATTTTTGAGGGGTATATAAAAATAATTATGATTTAGTATTTAACTTGTTATGATCTATAAAATTTCTCACAAACAAAAAACTTTAATAATGTATTCATCCTATCAGACTTGCTTTTCTCTCTCTCCTTATTTTTACATAGGAAAAACACTCATATTTATAGTATAAAAAATAGTCAACTTGTGTTTTATTTTGTTTTTCTATGGAAGATCTGATATCAAGATTCTTTTCAGGTTACAGAGACTACTTTAACTTTGTGGGCCTCAAATGAGAAAATTATAAGTGACTTCCAAAGTAACTTGTATCAACTATACTTGCTTTCTGTCATTGGAACTTCTCTTATAAGTTTATGAAAGAAAGAGAATTCATATGTATGCCTATAATATACAAAGCCTTATACACATAATAGTTAGTGTAAAGGGGACAGAAACTAGTATGGCAGGAATGGGGACCCTGAGCATTTGAGCCATTTTACTTAACCTACCTCTGACTTCAGTGCCTGCTAAGGCCAAATCACATGTATACCACTTTCATTGGATGATGATGGAGTGTTTCTATGAACAACATACTTTATGACTTCTTTTGTCAGATAAAACCAATTAATGATGGACAGCTCTGATCATATGGTAACTTGGTGGGCCCATGGTTAAGTGTTCAGGCTCTAATAAAGCCCAGTGGTAGGGCAAAACTGTTGCTCAAAAGGAAAGCAGTTATCTCCAGAGGAGGGCAGAACCTTGCTTCAATATCCCAAGGGCCTGCACTGCAGTTAACCCATAAAGGGCCAAAGCCTCAAAACAGCATCCCTAGCTACCATTGACACCTCAAGCACCTCTGGACCTGCTGGATTATATGGCCCAAGAGGCAGAGCAGCTTACACGGCAGCCTGGACCTGTTGCAGAGCCTTCTCTTGATCTGAACTCCACTCAAAACAAGCAGCTTTTTGGGTCACTTAGAAAATGGGCTGGAGTAACACACCCAAATAAGGAACATATTGCTCCCCAAATTCAAAAAGGACCACTGAGCATTGCCTCCCTCCTTTTTTTTTGTACCTACAATCGTACCTCTAGAAAACAGATACATCTCGTTTTCTTTTTCTTGTTGTTTCTTGAGACAGAGTCTTGCTCTGTTGCCCAAGCTGTAGTGCAGCATCATGATCTCAGCTCACTTCAACCTCCACCTCTTGGGTCAAAGTGAATCCCCTGCTTCAGCCTCCCATGTAGCTGGGGCCGTAGGTGCGCGCCATGACCCTGGCTAATTTTTGTATTTTAGTGGAGAGGGATTTTGCCATGTTAGCCAGGCTGGTCTCAAACTCCTGGCCTCAAGTGATCTGTTCGCCTTGGCCTCTCAAAATGCTGGGATTACAGGCATGAGTTGCCATGATCATCCAGATTACATCTTTCTTTAAGTGGAAACTGAATTTTAGAGAGTGTAAGTGCCTCACTCTGGTTCACATAGATAGGAAAGAGCAGAACTAAGTGTGAACACAAAATACATTTTGTTCTTTTGAAAGCTTGTATCTTTTCAATTACTCTTTTCCCTTGTACCCTTTACCCTCTCTGACTTTAAGAGAAACTAGAGAATTATGATAATACTTCAGGAAATAATAAATATCAGCTTAACACCTTGTGTGTGTGTGTGTGTATATATATATATAAACTGCCATGCTAAGTACTTTAGTTGTAACAAATACAAGTAAAATAAGTATATGCCTTCAGTATTTTGACATATTTTATTGATAATTTACCATGTGTTAGGCCTACACTTGGTACTGGGAATAGTAATATTATTAAAAGACCATAGTTTCTATCTTCAGGAAGCTAAGTCTAGTGTATGGGAAAATACTCAAACTAAAATTACATCTTAGTTAATTGGTATTGAGTTGGCATTAAAAAAATTTTGGTCATATTTTCAATTGTAACAGAAGAAAGATGGAGGGATTGTGATATTGGTAATGGTTGTGGTGGTGGTGTGCATGTTTGTGTGTTTATTTGAGCAAAGGGTAGGCTGTATTGAAAGACAAAAGTGAGTAAAAGTTGCTAACATTGTAAGAATTATAAGAGGCTCAGTATTACTGGGTGTAGGTATATGGAGGAAAGACCAAAACTGAGCTAGACAGACAGGCAGGGGCCAGATCACAGAGGGCTATGTATGTAGTACTGAGTAGAAGCCTTGAACTATTTTGAGCATAGGGGTGGAAAAATACTTATAGAATTTTAAAACTAAAAATAATATTATGGAAATGAGGAGGTTGGCTTTGAAGACATGATCTACTATAGGTAGACTGTGCCCCTTATAGCAGTTAAAAAGACATGACTGGAAAATTCGTTGAGACTCTTCTATTGGCAGGGTGAGGTCTGTCTATTCTCCCGGAATCTGAGAAGCAAAAAGGAAATAAAAGTTGGTAGGTGAATGTCATCACCCAGTCAAGATTATTGTGTGAGTCATACCTAGTACAGCAGCCTTAGAAATAGAAAGAAGGTTTTGGATATGAGAAATGTTTAAGATACAAAGCTTGAAACATTTGAGAAACATATATTTTGGTGGCAATAGACTTGTAGATAACAATCTATATTGAAAAGCGGATTTAATGGAATTATGGAATAGTCACAAACACTGTACCTTGCAGCATAGAGCAAACATTGTTGGTGCACTATTTGTGTCCCTTATGTGCTTCACTTTCCAGTCTTGCAAATGGTGTTCACTGTCAATTCCCAGCCATAGGACTTTCTCAAATCTCTTCTGCAAAGCAAGCTGGAAATACCCCAAAATTAATGCCACTAACAGCAGCCCTTGGCAAATAACACAAGAGTTTCAGGATAAATTCTGCAGCAAACTCATGCCTTAGATGTGATAATACTTGGATTTTTTCTATTCTGTCTTCAAAAATTTCCTAGAGAAACTGAGCTGTAATGAACTGCAATGATAACCAACTCATTAACATACATTTTCCTCTTTATATAGCCCCCACAAGTGATTTCTGGGCTCACCTGTCAATAAACTACTTTCTCTCTAGCCTCAGGATCATAATCTGAAAATTCGAATGAACCTATAACAGATAAAGATATTAAATCAGTAATTTTAAAACTTTCCCACAAATAAGAGTCCAAATGTGGACAACGTCATTGGTATAATCTATTAAACATTTAAAGAAGAACCACCAACTTTTATAAACCATTTCAAGAAATATAAGATGAGGGAATCCTTCTCAAATCATTCTATGATATCAAAATCAGACAGACACAAGGAAACAAAACTTCTCTATCTCCTATGAATATGAATATCTCATAAGGAAATATAAATATATATCATAATAATATCTCATAGGGAGATAAACTTACATCTCTTTATGAATAACATAAAAGCCCTCAGCAAAATATTGTAAACAAAATCCAGTGACATATTAAAAGAAATATAGACCAAACAAATAGGCTTTATACCAGGAATGTAAGATTGGCTTATCGTCTGAAAATCAATTAAGGTTAATACACGAGGTTAGTATAATGAAAGAAAAAAACTGCATAATCATCTCCATAGACATAGAAAAGCATTTGACATACCTAACATCTTTCATGATAAACAACCTTAGCAAACTTAGGATTGAAATAAACTATTTCAATCGTTAAGGACACCTACAAAACAACCCACACTAACATAACATTAACGGTGAAAGACTGGATGCTTTCCTTCTGAGTTCGGGAACAAGATAATGATACGTAGTTTCTTCTATTTATGTGGTACTGGAGGTCCTAGCTGGGGCAGTGAATTCTGATCTCAACAAAGCTGTTATTAGAAAGAAATACATGCAGTAAAATGTAACATCCTATTTTTTAATTTTAAAAAGCTCTCAGCAAAGTACACACTAACCCTCTATGATAAAGGCAGTCTTGCAAAGTTCAGCTGACACCATAATTGAAATATTCTAAGAGTAGGTACCAAGCAAGAATGCCCACTCTTACACTATTATTCAACAATGCACTTGAAATATACTCAGTTTATTAACAGATAACCTGACACTATTTTACATATAAAATTGTGAGAAATTACAATGAAGCTGCTACAAATAAAAAGCAAATTTAGCAGGTCAACATTCCAATAACAATTATATTTCCATATACTTTGGCATAAATTTAAAAACTGAAATTTAAGAAACACTATTTTCAGTAGCATCAAAATCATAAAATATGTAGGAATAAATTGACAAAATACAGGGAAGATATCTGAAATTAAAATTACAAAATGCCATTTAGAGAAATTAGAAACCTAAATTAATAGATATTCCATAGTCATGAACTGGAAAATGCACTGATTAATATTTTAATTTTTTCTAATTTAATCCATATTTTAAAGCAATCCCAATCAATATCCATTTCTTTGTAGAGATCGACAAGCTGATTTTAAAATTTATAAAAAATTCAAGTGACCTAGAATAGCAAAAATATTTTTGAAAAGAGAAATATATAGCTGAAAGACTAACACTTTCTGATTTCAATACTTGCTGTAATGCTACAGTGGTAAGCCAGTGTGGTATAGGTTTAAGGACAGGCAGTTCGGTCAAAGGCACATGCACATTCTATAAACAGAACAATGCACTTGATTTTTGGCAAACTTGCAAAAGCAAGTTATCAAAGAAAAAGGACTCTTTTCAACAAATGTTGCTGGAACAACTGGATAAATGTATAGAAAAAATACAGCAAGATGCCTTATCACATCATAAACAAAAATCAATTTTAGAGGGTTCATAAACTTAAACATTAAAGACAAAACTATAAAGCTTTTAGAAAAAAATATTTTGTAATTGATGATCAGCAAAAATTTCTTAAACACGATGACAAAGCAATAATCATGAAAGAAAACAAGAATAAAAATATTTTCATCATTTTAAAAAGAAATTTTAACAAATAACACCACTGAAAAATGAGTAAGCAAGCTACTGGGAGACGATACTTAAAATACATATGAATCTGCAAAAGATTTATATGCAAAATACATATAAGTTCTTACAAATCAATAACAAAATACATATCAGTGCTAACGACAAACAATAGATTTCAGAAGATATTTCACAAAAAAAGGAATAATTAGAAACCATATGAAAAATTTATGGCAAACTGATCACATAATACCACTTTAAACATTTAAAATAGCTAAACTTTGGACTCGCAAAACCAATTTGATGAGAATACAGTGCAACTTGGGCATTCTCGTATTGTTGATGGTAACATAAAATGATGCAAGTACTTTGGAAAATGGGCAATTTCTCATAAAACTAATGTACAACTACCCTACAGCCCAGCGTTTCAATTCCTAAAGCAATGGAAATATACGTCTGTAAGCCTGGATGTGGTGGCTCACACCAGGGCCCAGCAGTTTGATTCCCAAAATAATGACAATATAAGTGTCTAAATCTGGATGTGGTGGCTCACACTTGTGCCCCCAGCACTTTAGGAGGACATTGTGGGAGGATTCCTTGAAGCCAGGAGTTCAAGCTAACCTGGGCAACATAGTGAGACCCCATCTCTACAACAAATATTTTATAAAACATAAATACATAAAAACAAATAAACTAGAATGTTTAGAGTAGCTATATTCATAAAGCCAAATATTGCAAATAACTCCAAATTCCAAGAGAATGGAAAGAATGCTGACATATTCTTGCAATTGCAATCAATAGTCTCAATAAAATAGAATGAACTATCAAATCATCTTATGTCACAGTTTAAGTCCACCAGGAAGCGAATACTAAAGAAGTAGGGCTATAAAAATGTATTGCTATGATCTGAATGTGTCCCCTCAAATTAGTGTGTTGAAAACTGAATCCTCAGTGCAACAGCCTTAGGTGGTGGGACTAATGGGAGATGTTTAGGTGGTGAAGGGATCTGCCTTCATGATGAAATAATGCCACTATAAAATGGGCTTGCATAAGTGGGTTTTCTTTCTTTTACCCTGGTACCTTCTGCCATGGAAAGATGAAGTAAGAAGGCTCACACTGATACCAGTAGCTTGATCATAGACTTCCTTAGCCTAGAAATAAATTTCTGTTCTTTTTAAATTATCCTTTCTTCTATAGAACCTCAAAATAAATTAAGACAGAGAGTAATATCTGAAGAAAGAGAAGAGAGAAAACATGGCTGATCAGGACCCCTCTTGCTGTCTTGCAGTCTTAAAGGTCTCTGCCAGTCCAGTGAGGAGATTTAGTCAAAGATTATCTATAAGAGGGGCCTTGCATTGGGTATAAATGTTGAGACTCTTATACTAAAATTTTCCTCAGTTGTTGGCTAGAGCCATCTTGAAAAACCGTGCAACACAGTCAACCACAATTCTTGCAGCTTGGCAATGAGTTCTTTCTCTAAGGGGAATCAGAGCACAAATTTGTGTCTTACATCCAACCACATGGATGAACCTGAAGATCATTCTTCCAGTAAAAGAAATTAGATGTAAAAGAGGCTATATTGTATGATTCATATGACATGCACCATCAGGCTTATCTATACATATACGGAAATCAGAATAGTGTTTGCCTTTGGGAGATTGAGAATTGATTGGAAGAGGGCATGAGAGAACTTTCTGGAGTGATGGACATTTTCCATATCATGATTGGAGAACCAGATACATGAGTATACTTATCAAAAATCATCTAAACTATACACTAAAGTGCCACAAATTTACTTCAATTTGAAAAATAACTATTTAACCACTGCTCCTCTCTGCTCTACATACAAAATATACAAGCACCAGAAACCTAAAATCACCATCAAAATCACCTATAAGTCTCTACTCATTTACACTTGCCAACTGATAGTTAAGTTTTAGGGTAACTGAGATTGAGCAAAGCCTGTTGAATTTTACCTAGCATTTAACTAGCATGATGTGTTTTTGTGTGTATGTTTGTGAGTGTGTGTGTGTGTGTATTTTTTTAGGCATGTACTTTTATACAATTGTGTGTATTAGGTTGGTGTAAACTTAATTGCAGTTTGCCACTAAAAGTAATGGCAAAAATTGCAATTACTTGTGCACCAACCTAATATATAGACATGGCTAAGTGTACATCACTAATGAATTACAAACTTTCAATAAGTTCAAGTATGTCTACAAGGAAGATATGGAAAACTTATTTTGAGGCCTTAATGAACACACAGTGAGGAGGTCACACACATGTTCCCGTACTCAAATAACTCCATACCCAAATTATTTTTATTGAAGTAACGCATGCTTAGGGTTCATGTAAAGGAGCAGCTCTGGCTGCATTCCACCCACTCTTCTGGTCTGCTCTCCAAAGGAAAGTACTCTGTACTCCTACACTATTATGGTAGATACAGATTTAGCTCCCTTTTTTTTTTTTTTTTTTTTTTTTGAGACAGTCTCACTCTGTCTCCCAAGCTGGAGTGCAGTGGCATGATCTCGGCTCACTGCAACCTCTGCCTCCCAGTTCAAGCGATTCTCTTGCCTCAGCCTCCTGAGTAGCTAGGACTACAGATGTGCGCCACCATGCCCAGCTAAATTTTTGTATTTTTAGTAGAGATGGGGTTTCACCATGTTTGCAGGCTGGTCTTGAACTCCTGATCTCAAGCAATCCACCCTCCTCCGCCTCCTGATTTGCTGGGATTATAGATGTGAGCCACTGTGCCTGGCCAATTTTGTTCTCTTATACCAGTACTCTTTTCCTGGATTTTTTTCCACCTATAATCCTAATGTAATTTTTAGATTAAATAGTTATGTAGTGCTTATACTATTTTAAATATGTAAAAATATTACAATGCTTAAGCCAAGTGACTTAATAACATTTTCTTCATTAGTAGTCTTTTCTGTGTTACACATTTCCCTATTTTGTATGTGTTTGCCAATTTATTGCTCTAATAATTGGTTCTTCCTAATGAGCTAGGAGGTAGAACTCAACTCAGGAGGTGAGACTTGACACCAAAGGTGGGGCTCTGACACTGGACCAAATTGAGGACTAGCTAAAGCAGAGACAGGGCAAAAGCAGCTCTCCGTAAGACAAAACCACCGGTGTGTGATGTCAGTTTGCCATTGCCAATGCAACACGCAGAAGTTATGCCTCTTTCCATGGAAATTACTGAACAACCCGGAAGTTTCCACCCCTTTCCTAGAAATTTCTGCATGACCTGCACCTAAATTTGCACATAATTAAAAGTGGGCATTAATATGACTGCAGCACTGCCTCAGAACTGCTGCTCTGGGCACAATGCTTGTGGGGTAGCTCTGCTCTGCAAGGAATAGTAGCTTTGTTGCTGCTGTGACTTCAATAAAAGTTGCTAACACCACCAGCTTGCCCTTGAATTCTTTCCTGGGAGAAGCCAAGAATCTCCCAGGCTAAGCCCAAAATTTGGAGCTTGCCTGCCTTGCATCACTGTTACTTCTAGTAGCCTAAATATAATTTTTTATATATTCAGATGTCCTATATAATTTATCACTTAAATTTATTTGCAGAACTCTTATTCCTAAAATCTCATATTTTCCTGCTACAATATAAATTGGTTACTCTTTTGCTCTACTATAGTTCTTGTCTTGGAATATTTCTTCTCCGTCAACTTTACCTTTCAAATTTTTGTGTTGGATTCCCAGTTTCTTTGATCTCGTGTCTTGTCCTTTCTTGTTTAACTTTTTCTTATCTTGGTAGATTCCTGTTCAACTCTGCAAAGACAGTAATTCTTTTTGGAAAAATTGAATATCTGATAATGTCTTTATGACATTTTCACATTGAATTGATATGCTTTCTCAATAAGGAATTACATGGTAAAACTAAATTTCCATCAGAATTTTGAAATTATTACTCTGTCTTCTAGCTGCCAATACTTCTGTTGAAAGTCTCCTGACTTTGTATGAAAACTTTATGAGAAATATCTTATTTTTAATTTTCTTCTCTCTACAGCTTTAAGGCTTTCACCTTTATGCCTTTTTGTTGTTGTTGTTGAGATGGAGTCTCACTCTACTGCCCAGGATGGAGTGCGGTGGCATGATCTCGGCTCACTGCAACCTCCATTTCCTGGGTTCAAGCGATTCTCCTGCCTCAGCCTCCTAACTGGGATTACAGGTGTGTGCCACTATGCCAAGCTAATTTTTGTATTTTTAGTAGAGACAGGGTTTCACCATGTTGGTCAGGCTGGTGTCAAACTCCTGACCTCATGATCTGCCCACCTCAGCCTCTCAAAGTAGTACTGGGATTAGAGGTGTGAGTCACCACACCCAGCCACCTTCATGCCTTTAATTATGAAAATTTAATAATTATTATTCACTTTAATCATCATCATTTTAACTAGCTTATTGAAATGCTTATTTGTTACCTTTCTCCCATCTCTTTTCTCTATTTTCTTTCTGGAATTCATTAGTCAGATGCTTGACTTTCTAAGTATTCTCCTATTGTCTGTCTCCTGTGTATTTTTGTATTGCTCTCTGCAAGATTTTCCTAGCTTTTATTTTTCATTTTCCCCTTGAAGTTAGTTTTGTATATTTTATTTCACTGAGTTAAATAGAAGTAATCTGATAGAAACATCTATGTGCTTTGGTTTGCAATTCCACTAACTTACATGCAACTATTTTCATATACCTGCCTTTTCTCCTGTTTCAATAAATTGTCTGTGCTCCCATCTAAGACAAACAACTACTTCATTTATTTATTCATTTTTTTCATTCGTTTATTTTTTGCCTGACAAATATTTATTGTGCGTCTATTACATGCCTGTAACCCAATTCTATTCTTGATAAGACAACAACTACAAAAAACTCTCTACCCTCATGGATCTTTATTTGAGGGCCTGAGGAAACAATAAACACAAAATAATTACATTAGGAGTACATTAAAGCATTATAACACCAGCCCTTTTACCTTTTGAATAAATTTGCTCCTAAAACCAATTCCTTTGTCTCTTTCATCATCAGCCTCAGTATCTACTGAATAATTTCTATGAACAAATAAACACTCTATATTTCAGCTTAAAAATAAATTCTTATACTTCATTCCCCTGTATTTGTTGCCACATTTCTCTGTTACCTTTTAGAGCAAAACTCCTAGAACTTGTGGTGTCTATTCACTGTCAACACTTTCTCACTTTCCCACTTCTTTTTACTCCATCACCTCATGAAACTGCTATTATCAAGGTCCCCCTGTTGCCCAAACTAATGGATGATTCTTAATCCTATTGTCACCTCTGCTTAGCATTGGAAATAGTTGATCACTTCTTCTTTTAGAAATACCTTATTAAATAGACTTTTGGAATACCATTCTTGTTTTCTCCTATTTCACTAACAGCTCCTTCTTAGTCTCACTTGCTGACTAAGTATCCCTAAATACTGGTATGACCAATGGCTTAGTCCTCAGTCCACATCTCTTCTCTAGGTGAACTCATTTAGTTTAAATGGCATCTGAGTGATAATGAATTCCAACCCCATTTAACGAACTGCCTATCTGTGACACCTTCACTGCAGTAATCAGTCATAGTAACTAACAGCAACTGAGTATTTCTTATGAGTCAGAAACTGTTCTAGGAACATTTGGAACAGAATACATTTAGTTTCCCAAGAACTCTTTTTACACATGATGAAACTGAAGCACTGTGTACTTAATTCAGTTTTTAATATTATATAGCTAATAAGTCATTTACCCAAATTTAAACCTGAACCATCTGGCTCTACCTGCCCGTGTTCTTACTGATTAAACTATGTTCCTTTTGGCTGGTTAAAGCTGGCATTTCTGACTAAATACAGAAAGACACTTAATTTGAATCAGACTTATTTTTAGTAGGAACCTTGCAGTATGTAGGTATGTTTATGTGTAAATATACCTCTAGCATTTGAAAATTATACAGATATATACTCAGGGCAACAATGAGGTAGCAGTTGATTTCTTTGATAGTCAACAAATGTACACTCTTCTGAAATATATTTTCTCTATTTTTCTGTTTTCTTTCAGTTGAAAATGTGATCACAATGAGTATTAATGTTAAGTAATTGGGAGAGAAGAAAGAAAAACTTAGAGCCAGTGGTGGAGGTAGAGGACATGCTTATAACTATAAAGGTTAAAAACCTGTTATATATGTAAATGAAATGACTATCAAACATAGATTAACGGTTTCCATTCAGTTTGATGAATGCAATAGAAGACCACAATAGTAAGGTAAAAGTATTTCTACAAAGTAAATGAACATGTTTCTTGCTTCACCTGACATTTGCTATTGAGTTCATATAATGTGGAATGGTATCACAGCTGAAATGGTAATAAACTGTATCAATAACTGAAAGCAGCACAAATTGAGTACAAATAACATGAAAAGAGAGAGTCGCCAGTTCCCTTAGTCAATAAAGATCACAGCTTTCCAGATCATGCTTGAATTGCAGTTATTAATCATACTGCCCACTTAGAGCAGACAATATTGGGCCGCTGATGATAGATAATCATCTTGGGCACGATGTCAGCTCTTCTATGAACCAGGAAGACTTGGGCCATGTATTTGAGATCTCACAGATTGTTGGAATCTGCACTTCAATACATGCTCAAATCAGTTACTTTTTTATTATTATTGAATATATTGGGAGAAAACTGAAGAACAATTCTTTAGATTTCTTAGGTCATTTTTGTAATTCAGGTGAATTTATGACACATTGATCATGAACATAAAAGTTATTAGAAGCAATTGTTCTATAATAAAAATTGAGTGCACATAATGTGCTTATAGCAGAAACATCTGTCACTCATGCAGACATCATTCTGTAAACTCATCTAACTAACTCTATTTTCCTTTCTGATTGTGTCAGGGTAGCTTGCAGCATGACAGTGATTTGAGTGACAAGCATCCACCCTGGTGCAGGGTGATGCATACTTAAGTTTTGTTTATGGGAATCATCCCTCCTTGAAAAATGTAATTTTTTAAATTGGTTTTTATTGAAAAGAGGTATATAAAGAAGCAATGTTGTTGCCTTAAATCCTTAAAAAGTCAAAGTTATTATAGTCTCTAGCTTTCATAAAAATTTTACTAACTTTTTAAATTGACTTTTTGGTTTTGTAATGAAAAAGAACATGAATTATTTAAAAGTTTCACAGAGTTTTTATTTAAAAAATATTAGAATACAGTATAATGCAAAAGAAAATGTTCAAGAAAAAGCATAATATTTACTACATTTAAAGAGGTTAACATCCTTACATCTACTTCCACAGAAACAAACAGCCAGTCATTTTTAAATTCTAAAGTTATATTGATAACAAGTTTATAGACATATACAAATATATGTATATTATATATGGAACTATAGTAAAATGTCTGTTATGCAATCCTTATAAACATGTTAGTGTGTTAGATTTGGAAGGCACTTTTGAAGACATCCTACGTTGATGCTGGAAACAACATGGAAATCCCTCAATGATATTGCTATGTGAAGGTCCTACAGCATTTACTCAGCCACTTCATAGGAAAATTCTAACTTCATAAGGCAATATTCTGCATTAAAACATCTCTTGTTATAGAAAAAGTTTCTCATGTTAGGCCAACATTTATCTTGTGTTCACCTTCCAAGAGATACCCTGCTAAGCTACATGGCATGACAAACTACAACACAGAGTCTTAAAATTTTCATAATATGTGAAATACTATTTTGATGTTGCAGTGTAACCAGTTAATTCAGTTTTTTATATGAATATAATGAAGAACTATATTAACAAATATGACTCAGTAGTATTTTTGGTAAAATAATTGCAATGTCTTTATATACTAAAATGACTTTTGTCTGAATAAATCAATTCCCAATTTGGTCAGAACTGTGTAAAAGAAACCAAATGCAAGTGGGAAAAGGATGCATGAGAATTAGGATTTCTGCACTTTCCTTTTAGTCCTGTTTGTATCTTCATTCCCTCACCATGTAGCAGATGTAATGGGTCATATATCAAATCCTGTAAACAGCTTTCCACCACCAGACCTGCCGTGTAGGCGAAATGTGTTCCCTTGCCAATAAACTCATGCTTTCTCTTCAGTTATACCAATCTGTAAGTTTACTTTATACATTATGTGTTTATTTGTCAAGCTGTGTATTGATCTGTGATAAGAAGACAGAATTTAAAAAAATGAGAAAACAACACATATAGACTCCAATAGGGTTGGGCCACCATGCTGTGCTAAAGAAGAAACAGAGATGTCTTTTGCATTTTTTAAAAAATCCAATATCCTCAAAGACAACTTGGCCCTCATAACTACATTTTTGTCTTTGAGTATCTGGCATTCTTGGGTCAAGTTATTTATCAAGAAAATGGTCCAATGGATCACTTAAACTTTTAGCTCAGAGAGGACAGGAATCTACAATTTCGTCTACCAAGTCGTTTTAAGTTTTATAAAATTGAGATAGCATGGGTAGATCTCAGTTCTCCTGACCCAGAATTCTATTGTTTAAGGAATAGAGGCAAAACAACCTGGGGGTTAACTAAAAAATTCTACTGAGTCATGTATTTTATAGCTTTCATAGACAAACCCTTGTTTAACTTGTTTTTTTTTTAAGCAAGTAAAATGTTTTCTCTAATTCGAGTTAGGAGGAGGGGGATTGTAAACAGTGAACAGTTAAGACCTACCTCTTCTGTCAACATTAGGTAATGAGAAAAAGAGGCATATTACATATTTTAAGAAAATTTGCTTGTTGCTTTTTTGACTTGCATTGGGTAAAATTAAAAAACAAACTATCTCAAATATTGCTTTTCCACTTACCATCTTAAAATATGTATAATTGTTTAAGCAAATCTTGAGTTGGCAGGTTTAGCATAATAGATGTTAGGCACAGTGGCTCATGTCTGTAATCCTAGCAATTTGGTAGGACAGGGTGGGAGGATCGCTTGAGTTCAGGAGTTCGAGACTAGCATGGGCAACTAAGGGAGACCCTGTATCTACAAAAAGTAATAAAAAAATGAGCTAGGTGTGGTGGCATGTACCTGTGGTCCCCCTTGGGAGGTAGAGGTAGGAGGATTGCTTGGGCCCAGGACGTTGAGGTTGCAGTGAGCTGTGATCACACCATTGCACTCCAGCCTGTATGACAGAGGGAAACACTGTCTCCAAAACAAGATTGAAAAAAAAAAATAGAAGTTTTTTTTTTAAAAAAGGTAGGCATTTCTTATGGGAGAATGAAGCAGTATAAAACATGGAAACTATTTTGATAGATTCAGAGAAAATATAAATAGAACAAAGACAAAGTAAAAGATAATATGTAGAGGGTGCCAAAGACTTGCACACAGAAGCTAGTAGATGAGACCCTGAAGAGAGAATGGCAAATTTTCCATTCATGTAGTAGGCAAGTGGGATGAGATGTTGTTATTGCTTTTAAATTTCTCACCATGTTTATCATATAGAAACACCAAGGATATAAGCTAGATTAACATTTAATTTTGTTTCATTTTTGTTTTGTTATACTTCTCACATACTATAAAATATTTAGATAAATAAAGCACACATCCTGTGGCACAAATATATCACACCTGGCTTGATCTATCAAAATGAAAATGTGAAAAAATGCCATTAATTTTATTGTACATGAAAAGGGTTTATTTACTAAGAGCTACATCCTCATAAATGGGAGACAGATCAGCTTACTGCCTAATTGTCACTTTGAAGTCACTGCAAGTAAAAACAACTTCTACCTCTTTGCAATGGATCTATGTACTTTCAAATGATTCAGAAAAGTCTATGAGTAGGAGGTCTGTCCTGATTTTCTAGGGACCAAGGAGTTTTTTGGGACACAGAACTTGCAGGTTTAAAACTGGAAAAGACAGCTTATAACCCTAATAAATCCACAATTACCAGGGAACTCTAATTATAACCCCTACCCATCAGTGGCAGAAAAGAATTAAATATGCTATTTGACTACCTGAAAATCCAGATATTGATGATCCTCTTCTATCTCATAGACAAAATGGAATGGAGATAATTAACTACTAAAATATGGAAGATATCATAGCAAAAAAATATAAATATGTCTATATATGTTACAGCAATATAAATTTTAGCGAGTGGTTTTCCAGGTAGTGTTTCAATTTTAAAAATTATTATTATTCTTCATCTTCATGGGGTTTTTTGAAGGAAAATAAATACTGCATTCCTGCATGCAGGGAGCTGAGAGAATTATACAACCAAATTTTTCATTATGGTGCAGTTTGTTAGTTCAGAAACAAAAGCTTCTTGGGATAAAGCATAAAAATATTGGGGAAAAAGAATACACAATTTGAATGCAGTGAGAAATGGCAGTTACAGAAACATTGTGTATTGTTCAGAGCACTAAGGACTCTTGCCAACTGAGAGAATAGTCTATAAACAGAAATAGGGAGAGAAGGTGAAAAATCTGTAAGAAAGGGGAGGAAGGAATATGGTAGCTCCCATAAACCTGGAGGATTCAGGTAAGCAAGAGTGTAGGAAGAAAGGCTGTTTATAATAATTTCAGGAGAGGTAGCAGAGTTAATAAAAATATAAATAACTTGGTACTTAGTCACTATAAATAGAGATCTGTAGTTTCTGATGTCCCTGAAATATATGAAACAAAATAATTTAAAAATGTCAGTGGACAAAGGAAACAGATACAGTTTTTAGGGAGATGTATTTTAGGGACTAGATCTCATCATAGGTGATTTTATCCAGTTTTAAGACTTGAAATATCATTTCATGCTGATAATGCCCAAATTTATATCTATAGCACAGACTTCTTCCCTGAGCTCCATACCTGGTCGAAACTGAATATTGACCTTAACAACATTGCTCAGTGTTCATTCTCATTAGTCTGGCCTCCTCCCACCATTTTCCATCTTCTTTAAATCTTCACCTATGGAGGACAAGAGCAGAAAGGAGAAAGTCAAAGAGTACCAAATGTAACATCCTCAAAATTTGAGTGCCATCAAACTCATCACCAGTGTATTAATCCATTCTCATCCTGCTAATAAAGACATACCCGAGACTGGGTAATTTATAAAGGAAAGAGGCTTTATTGACTCACAGTGCAGCATGGCTGGGGAGGTCTCAGGAAACCTACAATCAGTTCATCAGATACTTTTGAAAGAATTTTTTCTCCATTTTGGGAGAGGATGCATTGACAGAAATGAAGTTAGAAATGAATCAGGTGGTGACCTATCACATTAGAACCTCTATCCACCTGAGAGAGGTGAGGCAATCATACACGACCAGGCCCTAAATAGAGGTCATCACACAGCTATCAAATAAAATGGATTGTGAAATACTTCAGACTGGCTAATCTTGTTACATTTTCCAGTAATATGCAATTCTTCTATATTCCTGTAGAATCTGCTAGACCCATTTTTAGCACTGTTCTCTTAATTTTTTTAAATTTTCAGGTCACCAGAATGTGAATTTCATAAGAACAGGGAATTTTTCATGTTATGCTCATTGTATATCCCCAGTACCTACATAGGTACTCTAATTTTTTTTTTTACTAATCGAATAAATGAATGTAAATTTTATGTTGTTTATTAGAAGTTAATCTTTCCCCCAAATTTACTGTAGTACAACTCAAGTTATAAGATATTTAGCTATATATTGACACTAACTTCAGAGAAGCTCATTTTTTAAAAAATAAGGATGATGTAGCCACAGAACCAATGTGCTTCTAAAAACAGAAATAATATTACCTGATTTTTGCTAGTAGCTATCTTCAAAATTCATGATTTTTAAAACTTTCAATAACAATGCTTTATCCACATAGAGGTTACAAAGAGTTTTTCATAAACAGTACCACACTGTAACCCCCTACAGCTCTGTGAATTATATAAGGGAAGAAAGCTTTGGTTAGAATTTTAGGCAAGAAAAATCTAATGTCTTATGGCTGATTCGCGTCATTGCCAGGATCATAAATTAATTTGTGTGTATTCTATCTCGGCTCTTTCCTCTCTTGTTTCAATATTACTTCAATACAAACACTAAATTCAGTAACCTAGATCCCTGGTGATACATGGATAACTCTAAATGAATTGTTAACGAAAGTTCTAGATTAGGATTCACTGATATTAATTCATCAGTTAACAATGGCAATTTGTTACATTCAGAAAACGTTACACATGTGTCTGTGCTTTTTCTATAAAGAATATGGTATCTCTGAAACCTAATATGCATTTTTGTAAATGATCTCAACTTAAATGTTGAAATCAATTCAGTAGGTGTTATTTTACACAAAAAACATTTAAAGAATTACACAATTATGTAAAACTAAGATAATTAGTTGTTCACCAGAATTTCTGACTGCTGCTATATAGATTCACATATGTTAAATATCAAATATTTTACTTCAGTCTAAGTTCTAGTAATAGTGGGATGGGCAATAGTTTTGAAGAAAGCTTACTCAAAATCCTTTGTATAGCAAGAGTAGCTTGGCCATGTAAAGTGAGGTGATACCATTTCTGTCCAAAAATGTGTTCTAAAGGAAATAAAATGATTAAGATAAATTTGAAGGTTTTCTACCTCTCTATTTTAAACTAATGAACACTTAAACATTGGGTACTATTTTAAACTTAGTACTTTATTTTTTATTAAATGTCAATAATGCCCTATTTTTGGCAAATTTACTAAAAAGTAAACATGTTAAACTATTTCTGAGGGCAAAGTAATTTAGAAAATTAACTTTGAAAGCTGATTTGGCAATATTTATTGTAAGTTTTATGATGTGTCCTTAGGCTTTGGATTCAGGTATATCATTTCTGGGAATTTATTCTGGAGAAAAAAATCCTATGTAAAATAATTATATTTAAACTTTTTTCCCAGTAATAGGAAAATATGTAAATAAAACATGACACATTTACTCAGTTAAATATCTTATAGCAAATATAAATTATCATAGACTACGTGGCAGCATGGAAAATGATTCAACAACAACAACAAAAAAAAAAAACAGATAAATACAAACACAGTAGGAGCGAATCCTAAGTATCTAAACACACAGATGGAGTTCTGATTTTCAGTGATGTACATGTGGATTATTGGAAAATATAGTGCCTTATACTGTTTTTGAAGTAAATGGATACAATGGCCTAGCCTGAAAATTCAAATTCAGAATACTCGGAAAGATGACAGACACTATTTGAGGCTTAACTGAATTCTACATAAAAGGGTAAAAGAGAAGAGGAAACACTGGTTCTTGACCAATCATTTATGTATTCAAAAAATAAATATATTTATTGGATTCTTTCCCTATGCCGTGTTGTATGCTAACTTAAAAACAGGTATATTACAAGTCCTCAATGAGCTTAAATTCTAGTGCAAGTTTGTCCAATCTGTGGCCTGCAGACCACACGTGGCCCAGGACAGCTTTGTAAACTTTCTTAAAACACTATGAGATTTTTTTAAGCCCATCAGCTATTGTTATTGTTAGTGTATTTTATGTGCAGCCCAAGACAATTCATCTTCCAATGTGGCCCAGGGAAGCCAAAAGATTGGATACCCCTGTTCTAGTAGGGAAAAAAAAGAACTAACTTGGTAAAGATATAAAGGCAATATGACCTACGTTAAATGTATTCATGAGAATATTTTTGCTAATTCATAAACTTATTCAGTAATTCATTCTTTGGCATAATATTGTGGTAGCAAGCCTGAGCTTTGAAGTCAGAAATCTTTGCAACACTGGGCAACATATTTAAATTTGTTAAACTTTGGTCTCCTCATCTGCTAAATGGGCTCAATAATATCATCATCATATTTGATGTGCTAATTAAATATGAAAATATGCATAGAGCACCCAGGTCTGTATACTGTTCCCAAAATGTTAATTTTCCTGCAGCTTTTCTTCTTGTTTCTGGGTCATCCTGAAAAGGGATTAAAGTTTATGTAATAATATACACAACTTTATGTATTTTTCTACATGAAGAATGCTCAAATGTTAAAAATTCCAACAGATATTTTCCTCACATAAATACAGTATCCATTTCTACTAAGTGAATATTTTGAATGGTCTCTTCAGATGGTTTAAATATCAAAACTTAACAGTTTTAGGAATTCAGTGTAAATGAATTAGGAGTAGGCATATTAAATTTTCTTTGAAATACACCAAATGTTTATAGCTAACATTAAATATTAAAGACAAAGACAAAGATTTCCAAAATACATGCTAAATCTCCAACCTGATACCAAAAAAAGATGAGGAAAGTCTTCATAGAACTACGTTTTTGAACATTATGTCATAGAACCAATATATTTAGTTTGCACGGGCAAGACTAATCCAAGATGTCTCCTGACTTTTAGCCCTGGATATTATTAAAGAGCACTGCATTAACTTCCAATTTTGATAACAAATATGCTTTAGTTGTCTTTTTCTTGCACAAAAGGAACAAACTCATACTTTTCTCATTGGATGGCTTTCAAGTGAGAGAGAGAAAGGACACAAAGATGACATTAGCCATATCACACACTCTAAGGGATTTCAATATCACTACGAATATTACATTCTTCTTGAATAAAAGCTTCCAAAGAGCATGACACGTTATTTCTTCAAGGAAGCTTTCCTTTTTGCCGTCAATTGACATGGCTATTACTCATATAATTCTTCATAAGTGAATATGTATCCTAATCTGAAAATTCATATAAGGTTATATTTCCCAAAGTGCTTATCTATCTATAACCTGTTTTGGGTATCATATTTTTCATTGCAAAGCTGCTTGATGAGCATGAATCAGTTGTCAGGTTAAATGTACAAGTAATCAGTAATACATTTCTAAGTTTTCCAACCATTGTTTGCATATGTATAACTAAAGAGAAAAAATACTGGTGGGAGAAAAGGGCTCTTCTTGGTTCTCAGAGAAGCTAGGAGTCATTTACACTCACTACTTGTAAAGACTTACTTATTCCTGCAAAGAGAAGAGGTAAATGAATAAATGATTCAAAAGCATGAATAGGCCAGGCGCGGTGGCTGATGCCTGTAATTCCAGCACTTTGAGAGGCCGAGGTGGGTGGATCACAAGGTCAAGAGATAGAGACCATCCTGGCCAACATGGTGAAACCCCTTCTCTACTAAAAATACAAATATTAGCTGGGCGTGGTGGCATGCGCCTGTAGTCCCAGCTACTCAGGAGGCTGAGGCAGGAGAATTGCTTGAACCCAAGAGGCAGAGATTGCAGCGAGCTGAGATTGCGCCACTGCACTCTAGCCTGGTGCCTGGCGCTTGGCGCCTAGCAACAGAAGGAGACTCTATCTCAAAAAAAGAAAAAAGAAAACAAAAAGCATGAATAAAAACATGCTGTTGTATTTGGCTTTGCTTTCTTGTCATATAAGCTGCAACCCAAAAGGTAGGTACAACTTCAACAGGTTAAAGTGGTGGCTCATGATACAATCTGGAAATGAGATAATTCAATAAGCTTTGTATAACGTACAACAGCAACAGTATCTGTTATATTGATAGCTAAATAAAACACATTTTATTCCTGCTTTCATGATAAATTAGAATTATAAGCTAGCTGATTTTTTTTTCAGTAGGATATAAATAACTCTGAATTAAGATTTGGAAAATTTCAATTAGGTTCTGGCTATCTCATTAACTCACAAGCTTTGTTTTTATGTATTATAACTATTATTATCTTTCCAGATCTCAAGTATTTCATGTATACAATGATAGAATGCAATAAGACATCACTAAGGCACTTTCTGGATCTTAAATTCCGTATTTCTGAAACTCTGACTGGAAACTGATTGCCTCAGTTAAGGGAAGTGTTTCAGAACACTAGCTTGTTTCTGGCTAGACACACATTAAGCAATTAGATGTTTCCATACTTTCTTCTCTGCCCACTTTTTCTTGGACCACCCCACCACTCAACTAAAACTGCCGGTTTAAGGGTATCAATGACTACCATGTTGATAATCCACTGGTCAGTTCTTTTTCTTCTAGACTTTTACACAGCATTTGACACAACAAATTACTTGCTTTTTCTTGAAACATTTCTTTATCTGGTTTCTGGAACATTATTAATATAATTCTCTCTTATATCTCTTTCTACCTCAATATGCTACTCCTCTAACACTTTTTCTGATTCCTGTTTTTCTTCACCTTTAATGATTGCAACGACGCAAACATCATTTCTAGATCTCATCACTTTTTCATCTACATTCACTACCTAAGTGGTCTTTAAAATCTTTCTTTCTAGTTTTCCCCATCTAAGTAAAGCACAATCACATTTTACCAGTAGTCAAGCCAAATATTTTAATATCATCCTTAACTCATCTCTAGAACAGAATTCCTACTCTATGATTTAAAAATCTTATTTAAAAACTATTATAGAGAATTTTCTTAATTCTACTTATGTGTTCATTACATACTCATTTATCCACACAGAAACTTCTTTTTATGTATTTAATCTTCAATTCATTTTTTAAAATAACATCACAAGCACTCATGAACCTATCATTCAATATAAAAACTGGTACTCAAAGGATAATCTATGTACGCATCCCCCAACCTTCTACGACATCCCCCTGCCACTCCTAACCAAAGTAATAATCATCAGGATGCTTCATTCACGATTTCCTTGCTATAGGTTTATATATATGTATATATATATATATATATATATTTTTTTTTTTTTTTTTTTTTTGACACGGAGTATTGCTCTGTCGCCAGGCTGGAGTGCAGTGGCGCAGTCTCGGCTCACTGCAATCTCCGCCTCCTGGATTCAAGCAATTCTTCCGCCTCAGCCTCCCGAGTAGCTGGGACCACAGGCACACGCCACCACACCCGGCTAATTTTTTTGTATTTTTAGTAGAGACGGGGTTTCACCGTCTTGGCCAGGGTGGTCTCGATCTCTTGACTTCGTGATCCGCCCGCCTCGGCCTCCCAAAGTGCTGGGATTACAGGAGTGAGCCACCGCACCCGGCGGGTTTATATATTTTTAACTAATCTTTATGTATTCCTCTACATTTTATTAAGTTCTTAAAAACACTTTCATGATGTATGTACATTTATTTTGTACTCAATATTATATTGCTGAAATTCATCCATGTTGCATGTGGATTAATTCATTGTGATTGTTTTACTATTATTTATTAATATTAATATATTAACATTAACAGGAGATATATTCACTATATTGTCAATGAACTGAAATGATTGTCTCTAGGTTTTGGTCACTGTGAGCAGTGCATCTGTAAACAATCTTGTACATGTAAAAAGTTTCTCCCAGATGGTAACATATGCTTTTAGTGTCTTGCCCAGATTCTCAGTGACTCCTTTACTGGTTTCTTTTGGTGCTGCTACTAAATGCTTTCACATGCAGCTTTCCCTAAGGGATAGCAGTTACAAAATTGATCCAACCTTAACCTGGGTTGCTAGGATTGTGCTCTTCCCACCCATTCTCCTCATCTGAGGCAGTTGGGAGTCAACGAAAGTGTACAAAAGCCCTACTACCTTGTTTAGCTTTGCTGCTTTCTCTATCCTGCTTCCGAACTCCCTGATAAATATCTCCTGAGTGCACTGCCTTAACAAATCATTGTCCAAGAATCCCTGTCTCAGGATCTGCTTCCAGAA
Source organism: Cacajao melanocephalus (assembly GCA_963573385.1). Taxonomy (NCBI): domain Eukaryota; kingdom Metazoa; phylum Chordata; class Mammalia; order Primates; family Pitheciidae; genus Cacajao; species Cacajao melanocephalus. Next base: position 57,727 of record CAUYLG010047068.1, on the reverse strand, counting down.
AATTTGAGCCAAGACACATGTATCTGCCTAGGGTTGTAGAGTGTGAGAAAAGCACTATTTTACAAGACATGTCTTTTTTTTAAAGCAATTGTATTACTTTACATTCTCACCAGTAATACATAAATATGTCTATGGAATCATATCTTCTCCATTACCTGACATTTTCAGATTTTTAAATTTTTTTTCCAATAGAAGAGGTATGAAATAGGGCCTCATTGTGATATTATTTATTTATACATACTAATAAAGCTAAGTATTCATTTGTATGTATTGGCCATATATATATTTTTATGACATGCTGGTTCATGTTTTTTTCTCTCATTTTTAATTAGTTCTCTGAGTTTTTCTAAACAAATTATGAGGTTATTAATACATTATTGATATCATTTTTTATTTTGTAGGCATTGCAAATGCTTCCTAAATTTAATTTGTTAGTTATACTTTCACTAGTGTTTTTAGAACAAAAAAAATGAAAAAAAAAATTAAGTGTAAAATGTAACATCTTTTACACAGCTAGATATTTTTGTTGATTTAAGGGAGTTTTGCCTACCTCAAGGTCTAAATGTTGATATGAAGTGTATTCTTTATTATTCAGTTCTGGGTAGTTTTTAATCCCATTAGAATTTCCTTTCTACTTATCAGAGTGTGATTATTTGATTTCTAATTATTCATTAAAAATTTACATATTTTTTGTTATTTTCTTCTAATTATTTTATTATCAGTGAATATGATCTGCATATACCTAGTCTTTGAAATTTTGAGGCTTGGTTTTTGTTTTTTACCTTTTAACATTATCAATATTTATAAATATTCCATGTAGGCCTGAACAATAGAATTTTCTAATTGTTGGATGCAGAAATGGTTTTTTATATCTCTCAGATCAGGCTTATTAATTTTGCTATACTGATTATATTATCTGCTTTTCTTTGTTTGAATTATTTTTGTGTTGAAATTTCATTTTGCAGTTCTAATTTTTGCTTCATATAATCCAAGGCCATTTCATTAATTGCATACAGTTTAGAATTTCTATGTCTTCTTACATAATTTGACATTCTATTCTTGTGTTTTGAGCCTTCTTGATGCTTGTTTATAATGTTCTATCCCTAATAATATCGCTTACCATCTATTCACCACATACTGTGGCTAGAGTGATTTTTTAAAAGCTAAGTTAGAGCATGTTACTCATCTGTTGAAATATTGTAATGCTTTTTCCCTTTTACTCAAAATAAAATTCAGTATTACAATAGGCCCTCCATGCTCATTCTGACAAATGACTGCCTCTTCTAACTCATTGCTTACTGTATCTCCTTCCTCCTTTGGTGCAGCTAAAGTAGCTTCTTTGCATTTATCTGACCAGGCCAAAAATGTGCTTAGCTCAGGGCCTTTTGTTTCCTATTTTCTATACCCAGATAGAGCCTCCCCCAACACAACTGTGTGGCTTACTTGCTTCCTTCACTCAAATTCCCATATTGGAACATTCTATATAAAAATGTCACTCCCCAACAAACACATCATCTCTCTCCTGTCTTTACCCTGGATATTTTAAAAGAATTTTTTACCGTCATTTGCTTTTCTATTCTTTCCATAAAAGTAGCACTTGTTATTTCACTTACTGACATGTGTGGCAGACTAAATCAATCATTTATTTCCCTAGAGAGCATCCACCCCTCCCATTCTCTTCCTTACTTTGCTGAGAGATGTAACTCTTCAGCCACTTGTTACAACTTATAACTGGTATATTCCAAGGGTCACAGAATTAAGAGTATGTGATTGAGTGTTGAGTTAGCCCTGTGGGGGGAAAAGGATATAAACAGAAAGTATAACGGATACCAAAGGACGGATACATGTATTTTTCAAGACCTCAGAAAACAAAAAGGACATATATTCAGAAATCTGAAGAGATTAAGAACCCTACATTGACTAATTAGATACTTTCAAGGACATAGACTTCGACAGTCATGGAAGTGTGTGTCTTAAACCTTCTTTCAAGAGAAAACCCATTATGAGGCGTGTACTCAGCTGACAGCACCCACTTACCACTTCTTTAGAATCTACCACCCTGTTCAGGCCAATTTACATTCCCCACCATTCTAGGACAGCTCCTATGCAATGCCTGACCATGGTGGAGGTACTAGCTGAGTCATTCCTATCCAGTACAGCTAAACTTTCATGAGAAATCATTGTTTTGGGGGTCCCCAACAGGCTGGTCAAGGTTTTCGCAGAGCTCTGTGTAGCTCTAGGCTCCTCTTACCAAATCCTTATTTCTTCCTTCACTCTCTTCATAGGTGTCAGGCCCATATCAACAGTCTGAAGTCTCTCTCGACCTACTCCTATGTCATCTCCCCTGTATCTTTTACAGACATTCTCCAACCCCATTCCACCAAAAAAGTCTCTTTCACTTCTAATTTCAACTCAGTGTCTACTCCTAGACAACTGAAACTGACAACAACCAGAGACCCTTATTTGAAGGGGGCTATTAAAATGTAAAGTGACAATAATTTAACTGGGATAGATTTGAAATGTGTTGACCAGTTATTCATTTACTCCGCAATTATTTGAGAATCTGTTATGTGTCAATGTGGTTGTCTTCACAAACTTGATGTTACATTTTTAAGAGGAAACCAAAACATTTTTCTTTCTTGTTCTTATATCCTTAGGAATTCAGAGAAAATAGTTCTCTGTTCTTCCGTTGTTTGGGTCATGATTGCAGTGTTTCAGAATGTACCTTATCTCTTGTGAAATGAAGTAACTTTTATTTAAAATCACTAGGCTTCTTCAACTAGCCACATTTGCCAGGTGATAATAGGCCATAAAAAATAAAGAGAATCAAGTACCTAACTGTCCAATTTTAGAACAAAACAGTGACAAAATCAAAGCAGAAGACTTTATTTCTGAAATGCTTGAATTCTCCTAATAACTGGACTGGGAATAAAAACAAAAATCATATATCACACTATTATCAAGGGTTTAGAATAGATTCATTAATAAAATAAAGTTTGCCTTCCTTTTATGCAATAGATACGTCCTGAAAAGATGTATGCAAATTGAATTTGTCTAATCAAATCATACACCAGTGCTTTTTATTAAGGAAAATTATGAATCTCTTACCAAAGAATTGTCCAGAGTTTTATACCAATTTTCCTTAAATCAAGGTGAATTCTCAAGATGGCATATTTCAATATACTAAATATAACAAATAATTGAAGAGGAAATATTAAATAATTAAATTCAAAAGCTATATCTTGGAAGCTGGATTCCTACAAATTGAAATGGGAAGTGTCTAGTTCAATTTGATTTCTCTAAATTTGTAAAATAATGTTATTTTTAAAATCAATATTTTACTTTTTAAGATATCTTTGCCCCTTTTAAATTTATCTTTCCTTTCATGTACTCAGAAAGAAGAAATAAGGGCAAATTTTTTTCTACCATACATATTAATAGTCTCCTCTTTCCTGAGAATATTTTTATTGCAAATTTGTAGCCAGATATATGTAAAAATAAAGATATTTGAAATGCTACTTTAAATATTATTAATATAATGTTTTGGCTTATATGAATTCTAAATCAGAGTTCATCTATAATTGATCCCTAAAGACTGAAAGACGGTAAAGGGAAGACAATGAAATTAGCTAGTTTCTATAGAAGAAATATGATGTGATAAATAACCACAAATTCCAAATGTCAAAATATATTCTTACATAAAATAATTTCAAAAACTTCCATCACCAGGATAAATTTCCATGTTAAACTACCAAATTCCATCAAATAATTCGTTTTCCATGGAATTTTCATAACAGAAACAGAACATGTTACCATGACAATTTGATGTATTCAATCAATAAAAACAGTTATGTGCTAATTTCATGAAAACAAGTTTAATATCTGGATGAAGATGACAATTAGGAAAAAATAGCTCTTGCTCAGAATTTCAGAGCACCAAATGCCAGACAAATGATGTCCAGATAGTGGTTTTTGAAATTTCAGTGTTATAGAGGGTTTCTCAAATGGCTCTTTTTGATCCCACAAGCAGATTGCTTCAAAGGGACAGCTGTTTCCCTGGAGTTCACTTAAGTATCTGCAAGCATGATCTTGATGGGTCATATATTAGATATCTACTGATTATTCAGTTAGCTTCCCAGGACACTATAGTTAAGAGGTTACACTGTCTTTCCATTCAAAGGCAGAGCTAAAGCAGAACACAGAGCAGAACTACCTTTGAATTTACAGTCACTGTTAGCCTTTTTCACATAAAATATCATGTTCTGCAGACTTTGAAGATACAATAGCTGAATCCACATGCCTACAAGTTTTAAACAACATAAAAATGTAAAATTGTAAAATATCACATTGCTGTCAGTGAGTTGAGATTGACAGAGCGAGATGCTGTCTCAAAAACAAACAAACAAAAAAAGGATTTTTTTTAACATCGGGAAGATAAAAATATGTTACCAGATTACCTTATATAAATGATCTCTCCTTTTCTTTCAAGCACTGGCACATGTACTCTTGAAACATGAACTTTAGGAAGAACACAGAAGCCAATTATTATGATGCTGTGTAACAAGCTCAATAATGGTAAAGATTTGAAATGTTGGTATCTCTAGGGGAGCACAGAAAAGGAAGCAAGTAACTCCTCCTGGGGAAATATACAAGGACTATTATCCTGGCAGCAGTTAATAGTCCTGTCTCTTCATCTGTATTGGATTTTGTAACCTGTAAACTATAGAAGTAACAGCGTGAGAAATCCAAAAAACCCCAAATCATTTGAAGGGTGGTATTAATTTGAGAAGCATTTAAAGAGTTTAAGTCTAAAGAACTTTGAATATTCTTGCTTTTGGTTATATTGGACATGAATATTTAATGTAATAGAATGTGAATTCAAATTATGAATATACTCGTTTTTTAAATTCAGAGGACCTGAAGAGAATCTACACCTAATGAATTAAGATCAACTGATTTATGTTAAAGAAAATGGTAGACTTGAGAGCCTCAGGCCAAAATACAATGCAAGGTTAGCTTTTTGTGTATGTGCTTTTAAAGTGGGGGAAATTTTTTCTCTCTAGGATATGACTCTATGTTCCTCTATTCTTTCTGTAACATGCAGATGCCCACAATAATTTGTTGAGGAATTTTATAGTTTCCTTGAGACTTAGTTTTCTTTTCTTATTTCATTTTTTAAATATATATATTTGTTTGAATTGATCCACTCTATTTTATAATTTACATTTGACAGCAGTTACCAATTACTTGCCTTAAAAATTACCTCCAAGTAACTCTAAGTACCCCCAAGTTCCTCTAAGTAACTCTAAACAATTATGTTTTTGATGGATCAGCAATTTAGACAGGGTTCAACTGTGTGATTCTTCTGTTCTGTGTAGTGACAAATGAAGTTATCTGCTCATATTCAGCTGGTAGATGGACTAGTCCTTGGGTCCAAGATGGCTTCATTCACATGTCTAGAGCGTTTACAAGGATGGCTAAAAGGCCAGGCTTAACAAGGTCTTGCCACCAAAACACCTACACAAGGCCTCACCTTCATACTCTCTGGGTAGCCCAACTTACATGACTCTAGACAATCAAAGAACCTATGAGAGATAGGCACAGGCTAAAGTGTTCCTATTACCTGGTCTTAGAAGTCCCAGATTGTCACTCCTGCTACATTCTGTTGGGTGGTGAAACTTCACCTCTCATTAGGAGAAATAGCAAAGAATTTGCAGCCATTTTGAATCTACTACAGTCTGACCTCTGGTCACCAATTATTTATGTTTCCCCATCTGCAAAATATACTCGATGCCCTCTCAAAGCTCCCCAAAATGTCATCCTATTACAACACAGGGCTCAGGTTCAAATACCAGGATTTTGACATGTAAATTAGTTCCAGATTAAAAATATATATACCTGTATTCTGCTCCAACGATATATTTCTGCGTAAAATATATCCCAAACCATAATGGCTTAGAATATATTTATTATTTCTCATGATTCTGTGTATGTACTGGGCTTGGTCATTCCATATCTCTCATGCTGTTCCATTCAGGCAGCACCTGGGACTGAGGTTATCAAAAGGCTTCTTTACTCTTTATTTGGTGTCTGGGCTGGAAAACTGAAAACCTGGGATATGGTCACCCATATCTCTTCATGCAACCTCTCCAAATAGCTAACTTGTGTTTCCTCATGGCAGGATAGTTAGACTTCTTACATAATGGCTGATATCTCTTACAGATAGGGTCTGAAGATGCTAGCTTTTTAAGACTCAGAAGCCAAAACTGCCACAATGTCACGTCTACTGTATTTTATTGGCCAAAAACTGCCAAAATTCAATGGGAAAATACAAACATCCTGCATCCACAGAAGTGTCAAATAATTTGTGGCCACCTCTCATCTGCCACAGTTCCATCTCTGGCCACATTCCTCCAAAAACCAAAATATACTCACACTCTCCAAAGACTTCCCAAAGTCTTATCAAATTATAGTATCAGTTCAGGCCCAAGCTTTAAGATCTTGTCACCTAAATCAGCTCCAGGTATGGGGATGTCTGGGTAAAGTTTCTCCAGTACATCTCCTCAAGTAGAGTTCTAGTCTATCTGAGGCATTGTAAACTAATGAGACAAGTTTTATGAACCTCTCTCCCACACATGTAGCAAACATTGATGAGACAGGAATAGGCTGACCAAAATAGACTTTCCCTTCCGTGGAGGGTAGGGGAGAAGAGAAACCACAAAGCAGTCACTGTAATTCATGGAAATGCTGAAATACAGCTGGGTACTGAATAAATTTAGTACTGAATAAATTCTAAATTTATTTATTTAGAATTTATTTAGAATTGCTTCCAAGGAGGATGGAGAATCCTCCTTGGATTCTCCTTGTAGGTATTTTGGGTCCTAAAACTTCTTTTGTTGTTGCACTATGCCTAAATCATTTAGTCTAAGCTGGTGGAGTAATTCTCTTAAAAACTTTGTGGATTTTCTACAAGCCTTTTTGGAATTCACTCAAACAAACAACAAAAAAACCACACCCGCCAGTTGTGTCAAGACAAGCTCCTTTGGTCACGTGGGAGACTTTTCAGTACAATAACATCATCAAGTTTATTCTATCATCCATACTCTTGTTTTCTTTACCCAATGACTACATTTTCCTGCCTTGGAATTAGTCTTTTGATTGAGACCATGCCTTACTTGGAGAATATTTTACTAGAAGAGAAGGGGAATGAGAGACAGTTTTAATTTCAATTCTAACATGTCCTAACTTTATGCTTTCTCTAAATTCTGCTAGAAGACAAAATTTCCTCTAAATTTTGTTTAATGTTTAAGTTATCTCTCTTTTTGTATTTTTCTTTTTGTATTTTATTCTAAGGACCTATAAGAAGTCAGTTGGCACTTTCTATGTTCTGCCTGGAACTCTCCCCAGTGAGATTGTGAGTTCATTACTTGTCCTTTCTATTCTCCATACATCTACAGATAACAGGGCTGCTGAACTTCTTTTCACTATATAAAAAGACTCTTCTTTGCTCTAAACTCTAAATGTTTTACTTAGTGTCCTTCAACTCCTAATAGATTTTTCAAGGCCCTTCTAGGATTAAAAAAAAATTCACTCACATTTTTTCCAGATTCTACCTGCCACCTATGTTCAAAGCCAGTGTCACGTGTTTTGGGTCACGTGTTTTGGCAAGAAGGTCCCCGCTTCTTGCCACCAAATTCTGCTCCGATTATCTATTACTGTAAGAAAAATAATACCAGAATTAGCAAATAGAAACAATAATTACCTTATTCTATCTCATGATTTTCTGGGTCAGAAATTTGATCAGTACTGAGGCATTTCTTTGATTTTATTGCTGAGGTTCCCTGGTGGTGTTCATCTGGCAGAAGCTGGTTTGATGGTCAAATATGGCTACTCCCATAGCTGAAGGCTTCACAGGAATGTCTAGAAATCTGGCTTCTTCTGGGACTATCCACCGAAGTGCTTACATGTGACCTGTTTAGCTTAGCAGTCTCAGCATAAAAATCTTCTTACAAGTGTCTTAGGGCTCCAAAGCGTGTGTTATATCAGATCTGGGCGAATATTGAAGGCTTCTAATAACCTAGCCTTTGAAATTTCAAAATGTCACTTCCACTGCTTTCAGTTGGTCCAGCAAAAGCACTCCAACCTAGATTCAAGGTGAAGAAAATGATCCTCTTCCTCTCACTGGGAGGAATAGCAAATAATTTGCAGCCAGTTTTAATGTACCATACATTTCTTCTACACAGAATCGTTTTCATAAAAAAGTGTAATGTGATATGGGATTTGGGGCATCTTCTATATGAAGGCTGTTTTGAAACTAGCGGTTAATTCTACAACAAATAATTTTGTTGTGTTTAGTTTAAGATTCGTATCATTAGTTTTCACGAAAAAATTCATTGAGTCTTAAAATAACAAGTCTGCAAATGCGTGTTTAAAAATAGCTTTCTAAATATTTTGTGTGTGCAGTCATGATTCTGTTCTGAAGTGTGGATACATCTTTGGGAAAATAAAGTGTTCTTGAGAAGTAGATAAAATGGTTTTGTTTACAATTAAATTTGGGAAGAATTTTCACATTATGAAAGTATTTTACATAAGGAACTCATCAGGGTCTGTGAAGGTAAATCTATGAACTACTTTGGGTGGTAAGATTGTCATCTGTAGTAGAAGGCAAAAATGGCCCAAATTTTTAACCTTCTAAATTCTATGCCCTTGCCATGTAACTTTACAGTTACTTCATAATTATTTTTATATTTCCTCTACTCTGACTCTGGTCCTGGCATGTCAGTTTTGAATCTGGGTCTCATGAGTCTTTGCATACTGGCACTTCTGTTATTCCCATAAGAACATGCTCAGACTAGCTAGCTGGAGAAAAAGTGAAATGTGGAGCATAGCTGAGTTGCCAAAGTCACTCCAGCTGCAGTCAGCCTAGCTTAGCCAACAGCCAGCACACTCTCAGACATGTGGGTGAGTCTGACACCTAAAGAACTTCAAGCAAGGCCAAGCCTAAACCACCAGCACACAGGATCATCAGCTAAATGAGTACTATTATTTAAAACACTTACTTTTAAGATGATTTCTCATGAAGGATTATTGTAGGAAGATGTAACTGATTCAGAAGTCGGTATGAGGAGTAGGGTGATGCCATAAAACATCACTAAAACATGCACCACTGGTTTGGTGACCAAATGGCAGGCAGAGGACTGAAGAGACTTTAAAAGGAAGTTGGACAAATGGCAAGGAAGTCACCATAGAGATCTAAGATATGGTAACCGTGTTGTGGAGTTAAACTTTCGGTAAAACTCTTAACTGCTTTAACTAAAATAAAGCAACTAATGAATGTTTTATCTTGGCACAGAAATTTATAGGAAGAATTGGAAATAGCAGTTGTTTCTTATTAACTATATGTGAAAATATGCCACAGTAAAACCATGAGCTCAGAATAGTGCTGAGAGTTTGCAAATACAATTTAGAGGAAAGAGAGTGGGACAGGAACCTACTAAATTGGAAGGTAAAACTATTTCTCATTTTTAGTCTCTCATGCTAGACATGGCCTCAGGTATAAGGTCAAATAAAGGGTGTGGCTATGGGACACTTTATGATGACCTCTGAGAGGATTAAGTAATTAACAGTTGATTTCCTCACCTGGACAAAAAGTAACCTCTAGGAGTGAATGGAATGGTTCCCTAGCAGCCTGTATAAACGCAATCACCAGAATCAAGTTGGAGAGAGATAAAATAAGTAAATAAAAAATAGTGTTTCTTTGGAGCTTAATGTGGATTAGATCAAATTTTAAAATAAACTCAACAGGTCAGACATGGTGGCTCATACCTGTAATCCCGGCACTTTGGGAGGCTGAGGAAGGCAGATTGCTTCAGCTCAGGAGTTGGAGACTAGCCTGGGCAACATGGCAAAACCCTGTCTCTACAAAAAATATGTCAGCCAGGCATGGTAGCACCTATAAGTAGTCGCAGCTACTCAGGAGACTAAGGTGGGAGGATCACTAGAGCCTGGGGAGGTAGAGGTTGCAGTGAGTTGTCATTGGGCCACTGCACTCCAGACTGAGTGACAGAGCGAGACCTTGTCTCAAAAAAAGTAAATAAAATAAAATAAATACATTCAACACTGTGTGTGTGTGTGTGTGTGTGTGTGTGTGTGTGTGTGAAGATTTTTGCTCTGTAGGCCAGGCAGGAGTGCAGTGACATGAACATGGTCCACTGCAGCCTCAACCCTCTAGGCTCGAGCAATCCTCCTGCCTCAGCCTCCTGAGTAGCTAGGGCCACAGGCACATGCCACCATGCCTGGACACACTTACATTTTTGAGATTTGCATTGGCAAAAGAACCAACAGGCTTGTCTACATGGCTTGAGACTTTTCAAAATATAGAGTGCCTTCTAGGACCCCATACTTATATGATCAGAAACAGACATTGATCTTTATTGAGCATATTTGCTAATGCTGCCTTCAAAAGTGGCAAAAGAGTTCATGAAAAAGGAAAGATAGTCCAGAGGGAGAGGCTAAGATCTACAGAGAATAACAAAAGGGGAAACCATTCCTAGCTGTGAGAATTGGACCTAAATGCATTCTCTATATCCAGAATACTGATTGTAATTTCCCAGTGTAATTTCAGAACACTTAGATGTGTGACTGCCATAGAGCTTCTCATTCTTTGCTTTTTCCAATGATAGTACATTATTGCTTTTAACTTGCCACTATTTCACTACTGTAAGTTGGATGTGAGTGAGATAGAAAACTTGGCTCCTTTTGGTTTGTAGGTTGCCAGGTCAGGAATAGCTACATTCAAATTGGTATAAATCACAAGATCCTAGAGTTGGAGCTTATGTGTGATTGAATGAGGAGGTGAGTGTATTTTATATAAGGGAGATAAATGAGTGACTGTTTCCATCAGAACAGACTAGCGTCTTGGAAAGTGGCTTAGATTCTTCATTTCTCTGGATTCACATGCTTTAACATATAAATTGTTGATGACCTTTCTCTCTGACACTCAGCTAGGATTGTGAGCCCAGAATTCAAGAAGCCTTTTGAGTTTATGTTTTCTCTCTCTTAATCCTTTGCTATCACCTTGACAACATACCCAGTAAAATGGGATGTACATGGAGGATAGTTAGTGTGCCAAGCCAAGTTAAGCCTCTATCGGCTAAAATCCAGCTCATCTTCGTACACCTGAATGAGTCTAGCCAAGACCTAAAAATTGCCCACACAAACTTAGTGAAAATGATCTCCTGCACTAGTCTACTGGGTAGAAACTTATTTTTCTAAGATATTGATATTTAAGGTTATTTACTTAGCACTTTTGTGGAAATATATATTTGGTAGATTGCCTTAAAAATTTTATGTGACATATTTCAGTTAAACATAAAAGTTTTGGTAATCATAAAAGTAGAAACTGTATATCCAGTCAAGTTAAGAAATAAACATTCCAAGTACATTGGAAGTTTCTGCTCTGTACCATCCAATTCCTCTTCTTTTCTATACTCCAGAGATAACCACAATCTTACAGGTTTTATTAACCTCAAGCATTTTAATATTCTATTATGTAGGTATTTTTCTATAAACAAATATAATATTGTTTTTTATTTTAAAATGTATATAATGATGACATTCATTATAACCTACGATGGCTTTTTATACTCAACACTAGATATTTTAAATTTCATAATTTTAAAAAACGATGTTCTGGTTCTATCATTTCCACTATTGCATTGCATTAGTTTATATACGTATGCCAGAATTTATTAAAGCATTTTCTTTATATGAACATTATGTTCTCATTTTAGGTCACTGAATATCTTTTTGTATACTGGTTGGATGTAGAAATTTGGTTTTAAATTTTACATCCCACAGGTCTGAGGAACAGAAACAATGAAAAGTCCTTACTCCAGCATATATTTTATTCATGCTTCAGGATTTGTCTCATATATTCAACTAAAAAACACTAAATGTGATACTGTTCATGCTGGCATATTTCATACCTCATGCAAAACTGATAAAGTTCACATAAACATGGATTGGCTTCAAGCACCAGGAGCATTCAGAAAATTTTTTAAATGATATATATTCAAATGTTTTGTATACACTCAGTCAATGCACTATCACTCCTGGAAAATACAGTAATTTGCATTAATTCTTCACAGCTTAAAAGAGACAAAATATTCTTCTTAGCAATTCACTTTTTAGCCTTGGCTGGTGTATTAGTCCATTTTCATGTTGCTACAAAGAAATACCCAAGAGTGGGTAATTTGTAAAGAAAAAGAGTTTTAATGGACTCACAATTCCTCATGGCATGGCTGGAGAGGCCTCACTGTGATGGCAAAGGGCAAAAGAGAAGGAAAGGCATGTCTTATATCGCAGCAGGCAAGAGAGCATGTGCAAGGGAACCGCCCTTTATAAAACCATCAGATCTCCTGAGATTTATTCACTATCATGAGAACAGCACAGGAAAGCCCACCCCCATGATTCAGTTACCTCCCAGTGGGTGCCTCTAACAACATGTGAGGATTATGCGAGCTACAATTCAAGATGAGATTGGGTGGAGACACAGCCAAATCAGATTAGCTGGGATCATTGTTCTAGGTGTGAATGAGAACACAGGCTATTTTATGTGAGATTGGGTAACACGCTGCACTAAGAAGTTAGGATTATGATGTACAGTGTGTAACAAAGTTCTCTTAAATTGATAGTTGTGGAGAAGTGTAATAAAATCACACTAAATTTATTATTCAGAATACCTTAGTGATTGAACAGGAGGCTTGATTTTCTTAAATAGATACAACCATGTTATTTCACAAAGCAATTCATGTGTACTAAGTGAGAGAAGTCATTACTTCAGTAAGCTCAGAAACATGAAAGGCACTGTATTCAAACAAAATTTGTTGACGTCTACCGTCCATGATGGCCATGCTGCAAAATGTCAGCCTTATCTTTAATACCGATATATTTAATGTTGAAAATATTTGCACTTCACATCATTCACTATTAAGGGGAGTTTAATATTTAAGCATGTGCAAATCTAAACACCTAAACAGACTCATATTAAAGAATCATATAGATTATATTTCATGTCTCAAGATAATACTCGTAGAAAGGATTGAGACTTGTAATTATTTTTTAACAGACCAAAGACTGACCTAAGTGTCCTTATTTTTAATTGTAACACAGTTCCTATTTCCATTGTTATAATATCATTTATAGGACTTAAAGGTTTATACGAACTAAAGAAATAGTTACATGAAGCAATTATCAATAATTTCCTTAGAAAATATTTTTATAGTAAGAATCATTTATTCACCTTTTGATGAAAATGGTGTATAAACATTTAGATTTTACACTGTTTGACTGTCGTTTAATTGTTACAACTAGCTACAGTCTATTTTGACTCAATTTTAGAGCTGTTTGTGTTTTTATATTTAGATTTTGCCTTTACTTCATCTACAAATTTCAATACAATGTGTCGGAATAATTATTGCAAATAATTGAGCATTAAGTAAGTCTGGAAGTTTGCAGGCTTTACATATTTCTAAGTAATATTTCCCATTTAAAAGCTAAACTTAATGCAACCATGTATGTTTGTTTTGCTTTCATGATTAATGATATTAATAAGTAAAACAGATTCCAAAAGTTTAATGTGGCGAACTAGTCTCTTCATATTTTCATGTAAACCTGTGTTTAAGTTACAGATGATCCTACTGTATTCGAAGTTCTTGTAATTATTGCTATGCAACAAACAACTCCAACATTTAGTAGCTTACCACAACCTTAATTTATACTTCCCGCAATTGTGTGGGTTGCCAGTCATTTTTCTGCTGGTTTCAACTAGGCCCACTCATGCAGCTGCATTCAACTGCAGGGTCAACAAGTGCTAAGCTCAGCTGGAATGATTGAGAGAGTTGAATCTGTCTCCAGTTTTTCACACTAAAAGAGGATCTACTGTTTTAAGATCATGATGTCCTCAAGATTTCAGAAGGTCCAAGCCAGCCATGAAATTTGTGGGGGTTCAATTAAAACAAAATGTGGGTCCCCTTGTTAAAAATTAACAGTTTAAAGATGTTGATAGCAGAGCATTAAACCAAGTGCAGGTCCTACTCAGTACAGATCACATGCCCAAAAGCCAGCCTGGAAAAGGGCAGCAGTTGAAGTTGTAAAATATCTTAGCGCCTTGGATCTTAGATCACACTACTTCACATCTCCCACATTTTATGAATCAATGCAAATCCCAAGAGCAGCACAGATTTAAAGGGGTAGACCAGGATGGCAAGTATCTGTGATCATATTTTGCATTCTACCACAAAAGATGTTTTAATTCTGCCCTTTCTTACATCATCTAGTCACTCCTAGCATTTTCTCCATTTCAAAAGAAATAATAATCAACTTTTAAACTTTAATTAAATTATTTAATAAAATCAAATGCATTCTACCATTTTTAAGACTGTTTACTTAATTTCCAAATCTTGATTAACAGGGAAGATTAAAAATTAGAAAATAAATGAAATTATGAATGCATCTGTAGATTGAAAAGAAAAATGTATTTGGAAGGAAAAGGGAGTCTTAAGGGATCATCAGGTTGTATTATGAGACTATATAGTGAAGGCTACCAGATAATTTACTATGAACAAATGCATCTGGGTGAATGTGTACGAAGCATTTCCATTTCAATAAAACAGAACAATGTAATCCCCAGATCAAGTATAAGCCCCTGTAAAGCACAGGTATACAGTATAACTCAAATGAGAATTATACTCTAAGGGTGCAAAATAGACCAGATTGTCAACATGCATTTTTGACTTGGTGTTAAAAAGAACCAGTTTGCTTTAAAGAGAACAGAGAAGAAAGGCTTTGTAAACCAGAAATCGAATCTGAGAAACAGAGACAAATCTGGGGTGCTGTTATTTTCACTGAGATCAGCCTATATCTTTTTTTTTTTTTTTCTTTGAGGCAGGATAGATTGTAGTGGTACTGTCTCAATCTAGCCTGTTGTTACCCAGGCTAGATTGTAGTGATACAATCATGGTACACTGCAGCCTTGAACTCCTGGGCTCAAGCAATCAACCCACCTCAGCCTCCTGATTAGCTAGAAATACAGGCACACACCACAACCCTTGGCTGTATTTAAAAAAAAACATTTTGTAGAGACATGGTCTTTCTATGTCACTCAGGGTGGTCTCAAACTCCTGGCTTCAAGCAATCTTTCATCCTTAGCCTCCCAAAGTGCTGGGATTATAGATGTGAGCCACTGCCTGGTCTCCCTCATGTCTTTAGAGCAGCTGTGTTGAGGTCACGTTGCTATTAGCAATGAAAGGCTGTTTTACAATTTTGAAGGATTTCATACATTTTACTACCCATATTTATATGTTTTCAGTTTAATTTTAGTATTGTCTTTCTGATTTATTAACTTCTTTTTCCATGTCTCCTTCTAAAAGAAACAGGCCCTAATTCTCTCCAACAATTATAATCTTCCAGTAACATTCTATCACAGCTTCTCTAGGTTCTCATTCTAAATACCCATTGTCTTCCTTCTCTAATGTCTAAAAACATGTAGGAAGATAATTGTTTTCAACCCTTATAATTGTTACCTGCAACTAATTGTACAAGATCAAATCATTTGTTTAATAGAAAAGACATGAGTATAATATATTTTGTTGTAAACTATGAGAATTGTAGAGAATTGTGTATTAATCTGTTTGCTGCTAACAAAGACATATCTGAGACTGGGTAATTTATAAAGGAAAGAGGTTTAATTGATTCACAGTTCAGCATGGCTAGGGAGGCCTCAGGAAACTTACAATCATGGTTGAAGAGGAAGCAAACATGTCCTTCTTCATATGGTGACAGCAAGGAGAAGTGCTGAGCGAAAGGAGGAAAAGCCCCTTATAAAACTGTCATATCTCATGAGAACTCACTATCATGAGAACTCACTATCATGAGAGCAGCACGGGAAAGACCCATCCTCATGATTCAGTTACCTCCCACTAGGTTCCTCCCACAACACCTAGGAATTATGGAAGTAACAATTCAAGACGAGATTTAGATGGGGACACAGCCAAACCATATCACATTGGTTGGACCTGTTACTAGAGGGAGTAAAACAGTTAGGTAACAGAACTGTAGAAGGTTTCCTGATGTCTTCCAATAGGGGCCACTGGTTTTTGTTGTTACTGCAGTTTTTCCACTTGAGAAAGATACGATGAAAAAGCAAAGGCGAGCAGGGCTGTCTGTTTCCAACTTCAGGGTAATTGGGGGATTGGCTCATTCTGCTGAGAGTGCAACAAAGAGAAGAAAACTCATTACTGGATGGGGGCAAAGAATCCAGGGAGAGGTCAGATTGGCAGAAGTGTGTATTTCACAGCACTGAAGGCAGGCATGAGACAGGGCACCCCACAGCTTAGGACAGAAGGACTTCTTCCTTGCCCTGCATTGATCCTAAGTGAGGCTGAGGACATTTAACAGGCTGGGCTTTGCAGGAATTTTCAGCTTTCCAGATGCTGCTTAATACTGCCAGACTGCACTAATGTTAATTAAACTCTTCCTACAATGTGGTTATTATGGAAGAGGTCTGCCAGTGTCCTACAAAGTGTGCATTCCCAGAAAGAGAGGACAGGGACTCTGCCAAATGATGAGGGGAAACCCAAACACCAGGACCCAGGTTTTCTAGAAAAGTGTTCTCAAAACAAAATTAATGGTATCCTGTGCTTTCAAATAAAACAGTGAATTTAGTTTCTAAAAAGCACTATCTGTTGTAGATACATTGGAGCCAAATTTATTAATTAGAATTGTTTTTAATAACTCCGAGTCTCCTTCCACAGACACCAGTAAAGAGAAGAGTAAATGAATGTGTTCCTCTGTAGGAATACACTGCCTCTACACTGCCCTGCCTTACATGGTGGTGGTTGGCATGGGAAGTTTCATGCTAGCAAGGGAAGAGTACAATTCAGAAGAATTTGTTTAGGAAGATCCCATTTTTGTGAAGTAATACCAAAAATGACTTCTCTACATGTCTACTACCTGTCTGCAGATAGATGATGACAATGATAGATTAGAGAGAGATGATTGATAGATGTTTGATATATAGATAGGCAGACAGATGATAGATAGGTTTGTTTTGTAATTAAATAATGGTGTAAGAAAATGAACTAGTGAATATGACTTATGACAATGGGTTGGAGGTAATATAGAAAAAGGGAGGAGGCCAGGAATAGTGACTCATTCCTGTAATCCCAGCTCACTGTGAGGCTGAGAGAGGAGGATCACTTGAAGCCAGAAATGCAAGTCTGTCCTGAGTAACATAGCAAAAAAAATTTTTTAACTTAACCAGGGGTGGTAGTATGCGACTGTAGTCCACCACTCCTGGGAGGCTGAGGTGGGAGAATTGCTTGAGCCCAGGAGTTCAAGGCTACAGTGGATTAGGATTGTGCCACTGCACTCCAGCCTGGGCAATAGAGAGATATCTTGGAAAGAAAGCAAGAAAGAGAGAAAGAAAGAAAGAGAAAAAAAGAAAGAGAAAGAAAGGAAGGAAGGAAGGAAGGAAGGAGGGAGGGAGGGGGAGAAAGACAAAAAAATTCTTTTCAAAAGTTATCAGCATATATATTATTCAATTTAAATTCTCTATATAAGATTATGTGTGCATGTATATTTGATTACAAAATTTAAAGTACCTCTATAGTTTAAAACATTTATTGTTAAGGGAATAAAAAGTTACTTCTTCGCTCCTTTCATGTTAATTCCTGAGCAAGTATATATCTGGACAGCCATTAATAGTTCAGATACATGTGGACGGGCGCAGTGGCTCACAGCTGTAAATCCTAGCACTTTGGGAGGCCAAGGCGGGTGGATCACCTGAGGTCAGGACTTCTAGACCAGCCTGGCCAACATGGTGAAACCCTGTTTCTATTAAAAATACAAAAATTAGCTGGGCATGGGAGTGCATGCCTGTAATCTCAGCTACTCGGGAAGCTGAGGCAGGAGAATGGCACAAACCCAGGAGGCAGAGGTTGCAGTGAGCTGAGACCGCACCACTGCACTCCATCCTAGGCAACAGAGCAAGACTCTGTCTCAAAAAAATAAAAAGGTACATGTATT
Source organism: Cacajao melanocephalus (assembly GCA_963573385.1). NCBI lineage: Eukaryota > Metazoa > Chordata > Mammalia > Primates > Pitheciidae > Cacajao > Cacajao melanocephalus. The sequence continues at coordinate 39,640 of CAUYLG010047068.1, read as the reverse complement.
TGGGCCAACTAAATGCCAGGCATTATTCAAAGTGTGGGGCCTAACAGCCTCCTTCCGCATTACTCCTCCAAATGCATCCTAAGAGCAGAGAAGTAGTGCTATGCGTTGGAGGCTATGAACAAAAGGCTTCTCCTGGTGAAACCAACTCTACCAAATAGTAAACAACAGTAGTGGGGCTGGGAAACACATTCCTGGCAGGGCAGGACAAAGGAGGTATTTATATATCCATGGCGTAAATGTGAAAGATATAAAGTGTCTAACAGTGTTCTGTACACAACACAATCTTTATAGACAAATTTGTCTCAAGACCCATAATGTTTTCACGTATAAAATTTTTAGAGGTGTTGCTTGGTTTCTATAATTTTTCATTTTCTTAATACATTTACTTCTGAGTAAGGTAAAGCAGGACCAATTTTTTGGCACAAATAATTACAGAGAAAATCATTCTTTTCAAATGTGTATACACCTTGTTTCATTCTCTTCCTATTCTCTGCTTTGCGGTGGAAGATGCCATGTGACCTTTGGCCATCTTGTAAGAAATTAGTTTGATGTCAGGAGCCCAGTACTACTGTCTTTTCACTGGCAAAGCTCCCAATGAGATCAATCAGAGCTTTCTTCCTCATCTAGGAGACTACAGTTTTGTCCCAGTGCAGGAGAAAATGTGGGCAAACATACCAACTGTTTGCTCGTCATTGTTGGCTCAAACACAGAAGCATTTGAGTCTGTTTAACTCCCCTGCTGGGATGGTGGCCTTAAATTCAGGCAGCAGAGTCGCACAGAGAAAGGCTCGTTTTAAAAAATGTGAGATCCTTTTTATTTCAGCATTTTCACAGATATATTCTGAGTTTCGTGAATTCTGCCAATCCTGGTTTGAGGATTAAATCAGATACTTGGCTGAGGGCAGGCGGGTGGGGACAAGAGCGACTGGGGTTGATGGAAGGCACAGACTGGAGGGGGACAATGAGCATTTGACCAAATGAAAAATTACAAGGGGACATGCCAAATAATTTTCCTGCAAATATTTTTCCATATGATCTATGATAACTATAATGAGTACAATAAACTACAACCTAACCTAGTAAATTATATTTTTATTCCCTAAAGCATTTTTACTATTCTCTAGCATAATTTGGGGAATCTGTTATTAAAAAATAGATATATTTGCTAGAAAACAAACTACTTCAAATGAAATATCTTATTTATTGCTTGAATCATTTCACTTTAGTCATATAAACGCACAAACAGCGGCAGTCATATTACAAAGTATTCCAGGACGCAGGCTTTGCTTTCTAATCATTATTCTTTTAAACTAATTATTAATAGCTGTTTGTTTTGTTTTGTTGTTGATAATACTTTATCCACTATGCATAACAGAAATAATTACTTATGACAGGATTTTCTGTTTATATTTTCCTCTAAGAATTTGCCTTTGGCCTAAAAAGTATGATTGCATTTACATTCTTTAGTTTCTAATGAAGTTTGGAGTAGTTAATGGAATCTTTTTGTGTGCCTGTGGTAAAATCACCTAACCTGAGCTCTACCCTCTTAACAGATTTTTGACTGTATAACAGAGTGTCCTTATTTATAGACACAATATTGTACCCCAGATCTCCATAGCTTTTTAAACAAACCACTGATACATGGCAACATGAATTAAACTTAAAGGATACGTTCAACAAAAAACATAGGCAAAGAATGCATATGATATGATGTAATTTATAAGAAGTTCAAAAACAGGCAAAACTAATTTGTAATGATAGGAAACAGAAGAGTGGTTTCTGGAGGGGAGAGTTGGGAGGCTGGCAAAGAGGTGAGGATGACAGGAAAGGAAATGAAGTTTGGTGATGGATATGTTTCATATCTTGATCTAGGGATGTTCCCATGGATGTATTGTTAAAAATCATCATGCAGTACTTAAGATCTGCGCATCTTACTTTACATTTATTATACCTCAATAAGCTACCATAAACAAAACACAGAAAGGGGAGGGAAAAAATGAAAATAAAGACTGGGAATAAATTGAAGGAAGGCTCACATCCCCAAGAAGGTAAGAGAGGACAGGTCATCAGAAATGCACTTCCAGGTCTTTACATAGCTCAGTTTGTGAAAAATGTAGAACTACAAACCAGACCTAAGCGATCCAAGAGGTAAAGTAACCTATTGCAGTAAGATTCCTTTCTTGACAATGGTGGGTCAAGTCCTTCTCCATCGTTTCCATGATTCCCAATGTCAAAATCCCAAATGTGTTTGCAAGAAATCCTAAAAGTTCATTGAATAAACAAATAAAATCTCTCTTTTAAAAAATCACTGTCTGAATCTATAAAAGCATAATGTACAAAAATATCAGAATTTCAAATTCTATTTTAAATCTTTAAAATAGACTATTTTCTATAGAATATATTGACTGGTGTTCTATATTATTTTGTATTTCTAAGTTAAAAAGCCTCAGTCCCCACCCCAACACACACACACACACACACACACACACACACACACACACACACACACACACAGTGTTACTGGAAAATACCTTACTGGAGAAAAGACACACAAAATGCAAACACTTGGGAAGATACAGTTCTGAAATTGAATATAATTATTCATTAACAATCAAAGAAAATGAATCATAGGCATCTAGTTCATCTCCATGCCATTTCAAGATTTTTCTGTCCACTAAGAGACCCACATAGAATTATAAACAAGCAATATTGTATTTTATTAGTTCACATTTTAATATGACATTTATATTCCATTTTCTATTTCACTAGTTGTCATGTATATTCCTATTGTTTTCATATTTGTCCTTTTGCCAATAGTGTTTTTCTTTATAAGGTTTTTCTTATAAAGTCAATTCTAAAATGTTTAGATGTTCCATATAATCAATTTTCCACAGTTCTGTAATGATTGCTTCGTAACATTCTACGGTTGGTTTTATTGCTTTTGTTTTCACTTGTAAAACTATTATCAGAACTGAAAATATAAATGCAAGTGTAGAGTTTTCCATATTACTGCAAAGATTGAAATTCAGAATTTTTGAAGAGCAGAATGTAAAAACATGACAATATAATCAGAGTTAAAGGATGATGACTTTTTGATTGAATATTGTTTCTATAAGGCAAACTTATGAATGCTTTGCTGAATGACCTCATGTTCATGCTTCGAGTTAATAAGCAGGTTGCTAATTCTCAGCATATTATTGTCCACTGTAATTAGTCAATAAGCCTAAGTGTCTAGTGGTATACATAAATTATCTAAAACATAAAGACGAACAAGTCAATAAATTTCCCTAATATTTGGTATTTTTATTAGTTCAATTTTTACTAAAAGGTGACAAACACAAAACAAGTCGTGTATGCATTCAATTAAATCATTGAAATTCTGAACTAATTACGTCACTGATAGATCATCATGACACTCTGTCACACATGAACACACACAAATGATAATTAAAGACAGGAAAAGCTAGAACATACTATATTGTGGAAAAAATACAGGCTGAACTCTCCATAGAAACTGCTAGTATCAAAAACTAATCATCTTCGTACAAGGCTCTAAGCCTTTGGTTTTCAGTTTCATTAGACTTAATACGTCATCAATTAATCAACCAACCAATCAATCATGTCTTAACTATGATATGAAGGAGAAAAGGAAGAAATTACTTTATAAAAAATTCTATACATTTAATAAGTAAATGCTTAGACATGACTATGCTAGTAACCATAATGAAGTAGGTTGATGCTTGTTCCTCTAGGTGTCATCCCTGAGAATGCTAAAGGTACAAATGTAAATCGATTCATCTTATTGTATTGTTATCTCAAAACCAGAGAAACACAGTGCCATTGGTGATGTGATTTTGAGCAATGGTGACCATCTCTTGGTAAAGTTCTTAACAAGACAAAGTAGAATCTTTCCTCAATTTGTGTGGTGAGTTGCATTACTGGAAAAATCTGTGTGTACTGAAGCAACACAAAAATGCTTGATTTTGCTAGGCTCATTTATTTATGAACAGGTCTTACACCTGCATGTATGTTCAGTGGAGCAGTAGAAATTCATGCCAAACAATATAGTCATTCATTGTACAGGAATTTCCCATACAAACACAGAGCTTCTTGTATCTGCAATTGCTTACCAAATAACAGCAGGGCTTCTCCACTTGTCATGACAACCAAATGCCCCAACACATTTCCCAAAGGACTTCTAGGGGATTGTACATCTACTTGAAAACCATTGCTCTAAATCAATTACACCACATCTATTTGCTACTGTGGCCAAATCATTGATCTAATCAATTACAACAAAGTTAAATTAATGCAAAAGAGAATTCCTAGAATTTCTGTACCTTCCTGTTTTCCTCTTGCTTTCAGCCTAAGAGCCTTGATTGTAATGGAGAGAAGAAGCTTCTACACTCATATTTGACTTTCTTTGACCTCATTAAGGTTAATGCTTGCTATTACTAGGCACACATGCCTTGCCTAAGAAAATCATCGTTTACTTTTGCCTTTTCATTTTTTCCAGAGGTAAACAAATCATGTAAGGGGTTTATGAGTTTATCTGTAATCATAAAATGTGAGCCTAGACACTCTTACTCCCTTAAATGTGATTTTAATAACAAGAGCTAAATTTAAAAGGGCTGCAGACTATTGTACCAATACAATAGTTACGCTGCGCAATGTTACAGATATTAATACATTTCATTCTCATAACCTTCTGAGGAAGTTGTAATTATCATTTCCGTTTTATAGATGAGGAAACTGAGGCACAGCCTGATGTCACACAGCTGGAAAGCAGTAGAGTAAAATTGAAAACCGGGCAGTCTGGTGTCAGAGTCCATGTGCTTAACTGATTATGTTACACTCTTCCTGTATACATGGAGGAAATGGAATGAAAGGGATAGTTATGAACTGGTTGTTTATCTAGAAGCTTCAGGGTTTTGTTCTGTTTTCATTTTTAAACATCAGATGATGTAATTACTGCTTTCTTCTCTATCGGATTTCTCCTCAAATTATTACTGTTGTTTTAAAATAATGTCCAGCTCTCCTAACACGTAGAAAACGTGGAAATTACCCTCTGCTTGCTTGTACGGGGTATGGCTCTGACTTAGACTTATGGAGTCTGACAGAGTATGCATTGGCACATTGTGTTTCTACTCATAAATCTTGGCCCTACACTTTTCTGGCTTGAATTAAATTATTTAGTGAACATTTTTATTCTCCTGATGCACTCCAGCAAGTGAATTTATAGGTACTTAGGAAATCCAGAATTATTATGAATCAGAAGTTATAGTACTCTAGGTTGTAAGTTCTGTGAGGGCAGATGTGTTTGTCTCAGCACTTTGTCTGCTACTGCAGTACCTGAGACCTCATAGATGTTCAATAATATTGTTATTATTATTAAATAAATGAATTAATAAGTGATACGTAAGATTTGATAAAACCTACTTGATTTGAATTTACTCATTCTGACACTATTGCTCTGAATACTCTCTGTTCTAGGTCAAATTCTTTTTGCCTTTCATCACTGTTAAGTTTCTAAGCTGATCAACATTCTGTGGTTCTCTGCCAGACATGATCCAGCTTATCATGCCTCACAGCTTCCTGAATTAAACATAGAATCAACTTTCTATTGTATTCACCTTTTTATAATTTCAAAGTATTTTTTCATTGTATTGAATCACTGTTTACTATCTACTTTTAAGAGAAGCAAAATTATTTAGGAATCGTGTTGCATTTTAAACATAGTATTCCCCCACAACAAAATTCTACCTTTGGATAATAAATTATTCTCCAAGCTTTGAAAGAAAAAAAAATATATACATATATATACATATAGTTATATATATAACAAAATTTTAAGCTAAGTATTCAAAACTATTTTCTTCATTTATATTATTTTCATATGACAAACAATACAAAGCACTTAGAAGTCTATAAAACATTCATTGTACCATTAAATTGGCATGCATTTATAAATGTTTACCTTTCACTGCAATGATATATCAATAAGGTGATGTGGTATGCAGCTGCTACAGAGATTGTACTCCATGGCATAAATTTGTTGGAGATCATAAAGATTTAAAATCACAAGCCAATTCTAATAGAAAATATATGCATAAGACAGTAAAATGAAGTGAACTAAATATATATTTATTATAAAGAACAATTCCTTGAAAACTGTAAAACAAGCTTAGAAGAGCAGTATTTTAAATACAAATTTGCATTAGATACAGAAATTGGATACACTTTTTAATGGACCCAAGAGCAGCTTTTGAGTTGTTATGATACTTTGTCTTTCTAAGGGGAAACCCAAATTCTACATGAAAATAAATACCTCAAGACAAGGCACAATGGCTCATGCCTGTAATCCCAGCAATTTGGCAGGGTAAGGTGGGTGGATCACTTGAGTTCACAAGTTTGAGACCAGTGTGTGCAACATAGTGAAAGCCTGTCTCTGCAACAACAACAACATCAAAAAGACCCCAAAAATACAAAAATTATCTGGGCATGGTGGTGCATGCCTGTAGTCTCAACTACTCAAGAGGCTGAGGTGGGAGAATGGTTTGAGCCCAGGAGCCGGAGGTTCCAGTGAGCTGAGATCACGCCACTGTATTCCAGCCTGTAGAGCCAGACTTTGTCTCTCTCTGTATATATACACGTACATGTACATGTACATGTATATGTATATGTATATGTATATGTATATGTATATGTATATACTTTAAACCAACTATAAAGATAAATAGAAAGTTTCACCAAGGAACAGACCCTAGATTAATTTTCCAAAAACAGTTAATGGAAGCAAAAATGAACTATGATCTCCAACACAGAAGTGTAAAAAAAAAAAAAAAATTCCCATTTGAGGAAATAAAGTAAAACAAAACATTGATTCTGGTATAGGAAGTCTTAGAACTGGCGTATGGAACAAGAAACTAGAGGGCCTAAAATCTTGGGAAAATACTAATAATTATTTGTAATGGAACATTTAAAAATAATATGTATGAATTTAAGATATTTGCAAGAATATTTTAAAAGGTAACAAAAGAATGAAAATAATAGAAACATGTCATTTTAGTATTGTGGACCACTGCTAGTTATAGCTCACACCTTTGTTGAACTTAAAACTACAACATAAAACATTTATTGAGATCTGTGCCCTGCCAGACAGACTTAGAAAGAAGGTTAATCATTGACATTTTGTTGATACTAAAATTCCCCCAAATCTGCCTTGTCCTATTGTAAGCCATTTTCCCTTTATTAGTGCTCTCTGAAAGCACTTGCGTCTGCTCTCCTTCCAATTTGTTTTCTCTCCTTCCTTCCAAAAATGCACCCTAAGGGAAAAAAACTGGGTTCATAATCCCCTTTATTATTTTAATAGAATGGGTAGGTGCTGCTATATCCACAGAAATTCTTCCAGTCTCTCATTACATCCCTCAAGGATTGCAGACATATTTTCCATTAGTTGACAGTATACTTTTTATAAAACTTCTGGGTTATCCAATCCCTGACCATTTAATATTTTTTTCATGAATAAATGAAAAATGAACTGAATCACTATGTGCTGAATAAAAGGTACTATGTCAACAGTTACTTCACTGCCCTAATATTCAATAAAATTCTTTCGGTAACTATTTTTAAATGGAGGGGGGATTAAAACTTTGACCACAGATTTGCAAATTGTATTTAACCAGGAAAGTTATAATTATATACTTTTTCAAATTATCTTAAAACAATACTTCTCTGATCTTTCAACACTGCAAAAAAAATATGAATACAGAAGGCACTTCCTGGGTACAACATTCTATCCTAAGAGATTAGAAAGAAGTGTGTTCTTAGTTTTTTTGGTTTTCAACTTTGTAACCAAGAAACTTTATGAGAAGATAGTCTAAAGTGATACAATGACTGAATATATGGAGCAGGAGTGACACCAGTTCCGTAACCTTGGAAGAGCCACTGAACTTCTCTTGTAACTCTTTATTTTAATATGATGCAACTGACAATACCTAGTTTATAAGCTCATAGAGAGAACTTAATGAATTTATATGTGTAAAGTGCTTTTTATATTCCATTTCTGGCATACATTAATTGCTATATAAACATTTACTGTCCTGAAGATTCCAGTAATAATTCTCCAACCCAGAAATATGTGCTGCAATTTCAGAAACTATTTTAATATGACAAATGTAAATATATATCAACTGCATTCACCTATATCGTATATACACACATATATATAAAATGAACCCTTTTCTAAAGATTTCCTATGAAGACTACAGAATTTGTGGCAAATATATGTACTTTTCTTCCATATAGCAAATATCTCTTACTATTTTCTACCTTTACTCCCTAGGCTGCATAGGTAATCTAAGGACACATCTCTTCAACTTTATCAAATAGGGGTCACCATTGGGAGAGCCTTGATAGAGTATATCTGTAAAGATGGCCCCATCTAGCTGAGGGCAGATTTTCAATGTCCGAACTGATTTCCCCAGCGAGGGCTTAGTGGATATGAAGTTTCACTGAAATTCACACCCAATAGCAAAGTGCAGGGAGGGTCACAATTAACCACAATGTGTTCAATTCTTCAGATGAGCTTTTTATAGAGACAACTATATTTAACCTGTGTGTTCCTTCTGTTTGCACCAGGGATTCACGTTAGTTAAAAATAGAATCTAGGGAACTTGAATATAGCCTAATAACTGAAGGAATTTCATATTTCTTTGTGTCGTTTGAGTATATAGGCACAGTTGGAAAAAGATTGCTCACAGAAGTCAAGTCACAAGACACAATTCCTGGTCACCAGGATACATTTAAAGGTGTGCTTATTCCAGTAGGGGCAAAAATAGAGTAAATACCATGTCACTGCTCAGAAGTCCAATCTTCAACAGAGTTAGAAATGATTAAGAAAAATCTATTTTCCCTCATTTAATTATTTGGTGGAATGTTTAAGGCGATTTTTCTAAAAACAATATCATTATTTATGTCAAATAAAAAAGTATTATATTTGTAAAAAATCTTTTATGGTTTGTTTTTGTAAGTTTTTTTTCATTTATTGGAAGGTGAGAACTACATTTTTTGATCACGTTCATCTGGTGCTATGATAAGTATATTACATACATATTCTTCGTTAATGCTTATAACAAATAAGTACTATTGTATTTCCAACTTTACAGATGAGGAAACTGAAGGTCTTTAAGTAATGTCCAGTCTAAGTAGTTTCAAGAGTGAGGCAGGAATTTTAACCAATTATGTTCTAGTCTAAAATCTATGCCCTTTACACTACGCTAAGCAATTGTTCTACCTGACATGGATATTTTGAGTGAATTATGTTTTTGTTTTTCCCAACTGGTTGTTTTGACAAAGCACTAAGTAAGGAGTAGTGCTTTTCCAGCTTCCCTTTAAATGGCTCAGTCACTATATTTTTTTATTATTCTGCTTTCATTATGTGTCAGCTTTCCTTTAAGTGGCTCAGCCACTATATTTTTTATTTTTCTGCTTCCATTATTTCTCTATTTCATCTTTTGGATTCAGGGATGTTATTGCTTAAGCAAAGATACCAACACAATCATAAGTACAAGAGATGTGTATGGCCAGATCCAGATCCCTGGCAACTAAGTGCCAATTATTGCATTAAGATACCCTACCATGGTGCTTTTAGGAAATATATTTCAAAACATATTTTTCCATCCCTCTTCAAGAAAGCTATGTTTCTATAGCTGGAAATTTTAGTGAAATAACCAGGAGGCTATGAGGAGCCACTTCAAGAATAATAAGTTCCTCTACCTAAACAGCTATCTCCTGTCAAAGGAGGAGCTCCTCCATGAAGTTGAGACAAAACATGCTACCTTCAAAACTCCACAGTTTAAGCACCCAGACCTCATTCCCACAGGTAAATCTTGAAATACTTAGTACTCAAATAAGAAAAATATAATAATCAGTTCTCATTATTAAATTGAGTTTTTTAAAGATTTAAAAATGCTAAAACCAATGTTATGGTGTTTTCAAAGCCATTAGGTTTAAACACTATCAATGGAAAGTAATATAACGTAAGATATTCTTTAGAATCTAAGACTCTGTGGGCAATATTTGTGAACTCTGGAGTTAAGGACCAAAACAGCACCTACGGAACCATGAAGCTCACTCGATAATCACTCATAATCAGTTTTCAAGTTTCTAGATGAATTGAAAGTATAATTACTTTGGAAATAGGAGGGAGACTATTTCAGAGTATTAAAATTAATCCTGTCTTTAATTAATTAATTAAAATTAATCCTGTCTCTGAGTCTATGAAAGCAGGAACCTTGTCTCATTAATCATTCTACCCCTAGTACCTTTTGTTATCTATGACTGATGTGGGTGCTTAAAATATATTGGGAAAAGGAATCAGTGAAATAATAAATGAGTAACTTGATAGTAGCCACAGGCATAAAACACCACATGATTCCAACATAGGATAAAAGACTGAGAAGAAAGCTGAGTGGAATACAAAATAAATAGCTCTTTTCCCAATTTCTCTTCCACTGTCTCCGTTGATCTACAAACCTAAATGAAAGCTTGGGTGTTGATGAAAGTTGTGTTAGTACTTATCCCCTATGTTCAAACCCCAGAAAACTTTTCTCTCTTTCAAATTGTGGTTTTTCTCTTCTGTCTTTCCCCAATTAGCATTTTCCAGTTCTTCCTAATGTCATACCAAATGGAAAGTATATGTTGCAATATTCCTAAATTCTCTGACCTAACAATCTTGACTTAAAAAAATGGAACGTTATAAAAGGTCATGCCAAGGCAAAGAACATTAGCCATCTTAGGATCTCTCCCCTAAATATACACTTACATTTTTTAATCAATAAATTCAAGTTACCAGTTGTCATCAAGTTATCTTATTCTGGAGGGGAAAAGGCTGTAAATTGATCAGTTAAGTAATTCATCAACTCCTGCACATGAATGCCCTAGAACCTTACCTCAATAATTTATTATGTTCTCGGATAAGGTGTATTCCTGCAAAATTGCATAGTTAGACCCCAAATAGTTTTTCTTTATATAAATTATGTAGAAAAGCTAAAGGAATTAGGACACTAAACCTATACATTGTTAACAAAACTTAGTGATGTGATTAGACCAGGGTGTTCTTTTCACTAGTAACCTACAGGGAAACAGAAACTTTAAAACTAGAAGGACAGCTTCAATAAAACCTAGAAATGTGATTAGTGCTTTATACAAAACTAACAATGTTTTCTACAGTAATATTTAGAATTCAACTCAAAGTAGTTTTACAATTAAGTCCTTGCAATGAATAAGCTTTTGTTTTGAGGATTCAAAAATGCATAAGAAATACTTTCTTGATTCTAAGAGCTGACCAATTAATTTTGGAAGAAGAATAACATGCAAATAGTACTAATATAAAGCAGAAAGCACATTTCAGAAAGGAAATGTTAAATATTATAGGAGTAAAAGAAGAAAGCTTCTATCTAGTTGGGAAGATTATTACATGTTTCAGGATTATTATTCTATTTTGAACAGACAGGTAGAGATTCAGGGTACCAGAGAATCTAATTCAATCCTGGTGCCAATATTTAGTGTGTACTTATAAAATGACAGATAAACATATTTGGTGCAATGTATACTACTTTCTACAGTGATTACTATGTAACAGGCACTCTTCTAAGTACTGCACATGCATAGTTTAATCCATACAACAGCAATACGAAGTTAAGTTTTGAGATACTCTATTATTCCAATGACAAAAATGGTTTAGAGCTGGGCAGCCTTACTCCATAAAACTTATTCTTAAATACTTCATCACCCCAGCATAATGCAATATACCCATGGAAAAAACCTGCACACATATCCCCTAAATCTAAAATTAAAAAAAAATACTGCATCACATTCCTCTCATTTCTTATAAGTGTCTAATAGGGAGAATAGTGTGAAAGGTATGGCCATTAACAAAACATAGATGTCAAGAGGAACTACTCTGGGTAGAGAAAATGAGGAGTTCATATTTCTGTATTTCAGATTGCAAGATCTGATATGATACTCATGGAGTTGATTTAAAGAGTTGGAGAAAAATTTAATCTTGATTTGAAAATTAGCTTCATAGAGCTGAGTTTGGGATAAATAAGGTCAAAGTAGGGACAAAGTTAGAGAGAGGAGAGGGTAAAGAACACATTATTCTCTTAGAAAAGAAAGAGGAGGCGAAGTTACTACTGTGTCATAACAGCATTCAACTTCTCACATATCCAACATGCACTGCCAGGCTTTGTATCTGGCATGCAGAAAACTTGAAAATATTTGCAAATTAGGTTGGAAATAAAACTAACATAGAACATTTTCTGTATGCATTTAATTCATGACATGGTTTCACCAACTCTACCTCCTTGATTACGCATAGTTTTATTTTTCCTTTTTAGAACTGAAGAACCTCACACATCCCAACATCCCACAGTTGGGAAAACCAGGAGTCAACTTCAGATTTGTGTAATTCCAAATTGGTTTAAATTTTTCAAACTGTGTTAGAGACATCGGCTTTAAAGTAGTGTAGTTTTTATTATTGTGATTGAAATGACTTTGTTTGACGGAGTGAGAAGACTTTTTAACATATAATGGTCTGTCATTCTTATAGTCATACTCATCCTATCATGAAACACAGTTTATGCAGGGAAAAGTAAAACCCAGCATGGTAACTAGAGTTTTGCTTAAACTAATGATTACCCTATTTAAATAAAATGAACCGAGTAGTTGGCAACATATGTAGTTATTGAGGAGATATTTTTGATATACCAGCATGAGTACTTGTCCTAGGCAAGTATCATCTATCCATCAAAACATAAAAGGGAACCAAGACTAACACACACACATGCGCACACATACTCACACAATTTCTCTCTAAGTAATTGAACAAAAGTTTGTTTTGTTTCTTAAGATTTTTGTTTTTATTTTTTTTAATTGTGTATGAAGAATTTCCTTTTTGTCATGTGGGGCTTTGGGATTTATTCTAGACAAAACTCACCTGATTTGAACCCTGAGGAAACAGATTTAAATATTCCCTTAAGGATAACCAGTGAAGTCAAGAAACATGTGAATTTAGGTACATAAAAAACCATGGTCTAATAGATGAGGTATCTGTTCCACCCTCCAACTTTCTAAATTTCAGGACATCAGAAGCAGGTCATGTATTTTCAGAGGAAGGGGTGGGGAAGTGGTATTTCCTCTTTTGTAAGAGAAAAAGGAAATCTATTCATTTAGGGTGTATGGGTTTGATCTTGATCCTTCTGATGTAGAGTTGTCATTTGTTTGTTAGATAGGAAAGAAAGGTGTGCACTGACCCAAAGGAAAGCACAACGTCTGAATTATGACCCCGCTCCTCCTACCAGCAGCCACATAAAAGAACCTTCTGCATTAGTAACTATTCGAGTTGACAGGGAAAGTTTGAAGGGGAATGTTACAGAATGCCATAATATAAAAGATGGAAGAAAGAGAAAAAACAGATAGCACTTTATTCTCTATTAAGAGTTATCACACATAGGAGGAGAGGTTGAAGAAAGTATAACAATGTAAAAGGTGATATCAAAGGTGTACTCAATTCTGACTTTTATTCTAGCTATTCACCCTTTTGTACTGCATTTCATCTCATAAGCTTTTTTTTCTGTAGTTTTCATAATAAATCTGATACATTTTAGAAATCCAGTTTAAAAAGGAAAGAGAGACTAGAATTGAAGCTTTCTCTTTCCTAACAGTTTTTTGGATGGTAATGCCTCATTAAAAATACTACTATTTCCTGTTCAAGTTCAAATTGATTTTGATATTTCATTCTGATGTCTTCAACATCATTGACTCATTATAATGTACAGATAATATTGATATGGTCTGATTGTAAAACACCAATAGGCAAAGGGCATTAAATGACTTATTTTTAAAATAAAAATGTCATTTTCTATAGTGTGACCTCTATCTATATGAACTAACCTATCTAGTCATGCAACATAGTGAAAATCAATAGAATATGAAAGTGCTAGTTATGTTACGTAATATGTTTACAACAAATATAACATCCCATGTGCTTGAGTGAATTGAGCTGTGATGCTTTATTCAAGCTTGGCTAACATGGTAGATTAAATATTATGAGATAAAATACTTTTTAAAAAGTATCCAGTGCTCCAGCCACATTACTCAAATATTTTTTGACAACTCGGCATTCCAATTTTAAAACACTTTTTGCCTTTGTTAAAATTTCAGATCTTTAAAACTATCATGTGACATTACTATTGTTGCGGTAATAGGAAGAAACATTAATCTGCATGTTATTATTGCTTGCAGATGTTCATTTTTGTGCTACTTAAATGAATGCAAATGTCATTTTTTTCTGAAAAGGCACTTCATTTTATAAGTTATAGCATAGATGATATGAAAATTTACATTTGATATGCATATATAACAGAAAAATATTCTATCAGATTCTATTAAAATATAGCTGAGTGATAAGTCTGAAGCTCAAATTAGGTGTTCAAAAATGTGTTAGAGTAAATAAAAGTTCTTATTTCTATTAGTTAGGAATTTTACATTTGCAAGTTATAGACATGCAATAATATTGATTCAAAGCCCCCAGAAAGGAAGTGGGATTTATTGACTTCATAAATCTCTGAAGTCCCAAAATTTACCTTCACGTGTGATTGTACCCACTGGTTTGAAAATGTCATTAAAACTCTGTTTTTTGTTTGTTTGTTTTTGGTTTTGTGTCTACCACTCCCCCACCAACCCTACCTCCATCTCTTTCCCTTGTTTTTCTCCAGGTTAGCCTTATTCTCAGGTAGGTCCTTTCCTTCTAGTGATCCTAACAGTGCCCAAATTTCACCTTTCTATCTAATTCATCAAGGCAGAGAAAAATCTCTCTTTTACAATAGTTACCAAAAATTTCACTAGTTAAATTTCATTATCAAGGCATGAGTCCTGTGGTTACTCCTAGGTCTCAAAAGTGAGGTCATCCTACATAAAGCTATGAATTAAAAGTGAGGAAAAGGTGGTTTCCCAAAGCAAATTTCAAGCATTATTTATACAACATGTATACACTACATAAGCTCACTTGAGATAAATATAAGTTTTTAGTATATTTCAGTAATGGAACTTCACCAGCATTAGAATTCTGCAAGAGGTGTCTAAACTATTTCTAATGCTTACCTATAATGTTGAGGGCTAATATTTTGTCATTTTTATACTTTGACTTTATTTAATTTAAAGTAGTAGTCTATGTGAATAAAGTATTATTGACAAGATGATTTGAAGAATATTTATTTCATTGCATACCAAAAATCCATCTCAAAAATCGATTTAATTTGCTAACAATCCAGTTCACCTAATAAATGAAGTTGGTGCTAGTAAGTGATGATAATATGCTTGAGTTGTTTTTCTAGGAAAAGAAATTTTTTTGATGTTAGTACATACATAGAAACTTGTCCATTCTCTCATGAGTAGCTCGTATGTGCAAGATACCTGGCTGATCAAAGTGAGATATGCAGTCTGTGATCACTGTCAAAGAAAGCCAACTGACCAATATAGAGATCACACCCCTGACCTCAGCTTCATTATGTGTAGATTCAAATCAACTGTGCCTACTAGCTACAGACATGCATAAGTGTCAGTAAATATCCCAGATTTCCTGACAAAGGATCCTTCCCTACCAGGCCACAGCAGAGCTCAGTGAGCCCAAACTGATGACTCATCCAGAAGCAGCCGTGCAAATCTTGGCTTCCTGAGGAAGGAACCAGAACAGCAGGCCAAACAATCCTTAGAAACTGATAAGGCTTAAATCAGCACCTTCTCCATTTTCTAGCACTCTCCTCTGACTTCTCTGCCTAGGCATACTGATGTATTATACAACAGTTACATAATTTCTCAGGAAATAGAGCCCAGAGCCAGGTGCTCTCTGAAGAATTCGCATTATTATCATTTTTGTTGTTGAAAACTTGAGTTGTTCTTTAAAAAAAAAATCTCTTACAGAATGATATATTCAACCAAATACATATCTGGTTTCAGTCATAACAGGATTTAAATCTTGACTTTCAGATTCCAAGTTGGCATAACTTAAACAAATTTTTATTTTTTTACTGTTTCACACTCTACAAATCAGGTTCCAAAAGTATATCAAATACTTTCCTTCAACATCTAATGAACATGTTCTACTCTCCCCATTACTTCCATTATCTCAGCTTTTGATTTCTCCCTAAATGGAGATTCTTTCTAGCCCTTGATCTATGTGATTAAAAAGATATGTTTTACACTATATTTCCTACATATTTTATATTTTATACAATTTCATAATGTGGTAGTTGACAAAGTGTGCTTAGACCATTTACTTATATTTAGTTAAAATACTTGAAAAGATTTTTGTGCTAGAGCTTTTCCAGTGTACAGTGCCCATCATTGTATTTGCTTCAGATCATCACCTACTAAATGTCTTTGATAATGAGAATCCTGATCAGAATTTATTGACTGAGCCTATCTTTTTAAAATATACATTTTATTTCACAGCCTTTGACATTAATACTCTATTCTTCTATTATTATATGGTGATAGTAAGGAGGTTCAAATTTTCTGGAGATTTAATCAGAGATTCTGCCACTAAGTAGCTTGATTTAACCTCTCGGTATGTAGATAAATAAACAAAATCTAAAGCTATGAAGACCCTTAAGCTAAGAAGGAAAGAAAAGGAATGGAGCCTGGACAGAAGAAAGGGAGTAATAAATGCAAAGAGGAAAGGAGGGAGGAAGAAATGCAACAAAATATTGCTTGTAAATTTTCCATATACTTTTGTATTAGTTTGTTCTGAAACTGCTATAAAGAAATACCTGTGACTGGGTAATTTATAAAGAAAAGAGCTTTAATTGGCTCATGGTACCACAGTCTGTACAAGAAGCATGACTGTGAGGCCTCAAGAAACTCACAATTATGATGGAAAGCAAAGGGGAAACAGGCATATCTTACATGGCCAGAGAAAGAGGAATAAAAAGAAGGGGGAAGTGCTACACACTTTTAAACAACCAGCTCTCATGAGAACTCACTCATTACCATGAGACTAGCAAGGGGGAGATCTGCCCCTGTGATCCAGTCACCTTTCGCCAGGCCCCTCCTCCAACATTGAGGATTACAATTAAACATGAGATTGGGTGAGGACACAAATCCAAACCATATCAACTTTTAATAATGTATTTTCTGTTTAAAACTCTGTAAAAATATAAAATTCAAAAACATATAGACTATCAATCCATAATATCAAACAACTTTTAAATTTAGAGTCAATAAGGTATGCGTAACCCTATAATCAGTCAATACTGAATGAATATTTGTTGAGAAACCCAGATAAAATGGCCAAGACATCTTTAAAATTTATTTTTGTGTGTTTTTAAAAAATTTCTTTCAAGCCAAAATACACTAGAAAGAAAGCACAAGTTCATAAATGACAGAAATGAAATGATCATCTTATTTGAAAAGATTTGGCAAGTTACTTTTTTCACAGTGCTTGAGTACTCTTTCTGCAGGCATCGAAACCTGTGAAAACATTTGTATATTGTACAACTGAAAACATTAGAGACATCCTGGAAAATAACAAAAGTGAAATACAATGCTATTTCAGTCACAAAAAGTTAAATATAAAAATTTACAATAATGTAACTTATATGGATGGTTATAAACATATAATTCTAGACACATATAGAAACAAGTATAAAATACTGTAATTAAAACATTCATTAAAACACATATGGACTTTAGAGTCTCATTGAAATTCCACTGTTAACTTTTAAAAGGTCTTAAAGCTGCCAGTTCAGCTGTTTAAATAATAGGAAGACTTGTAACAGGAACATACCAGGTCGTTGTACTAGAAAAGCCTATATTTTAAACCTCTTTAATGTTAGTCTTTCTGGGATATTTTTTACATAGTTTATTAATAGCAGAACGTTTGTGTAGGTGTTATTTCAGCTACAGAAACACTTTCTAGAATGCATATAAATGTACTTGGTTGTGGGTAGACAGTATCAAGGGAAGCATTAAATATCCTTAAGTCTGATTAGTGTGAAGTGTTCTTATGAAGGCCATTTTATCTCTCAACAAGAATTCCACAAATGGTTGTCATCCCACAATGTCAGCACTAAGAAACTCTATCGAAAGCAACAAGGTTGGGTTGTAGTGAATTTATAGAAAAAGCAAATCCTCAAGGACTCATGACCTACTCAGGACCACTGAAGAGTAGAAAACTAGGCCATTTTACAGTCAGTTCCTCTTGGATGGTCCCTTCTCAAAACCATCTCAGAAATTTCAACATTATCTATGGAGTTTTATGGAGAAAAAAAAAGATATTGTATATGACACAGAGTACAAGGTAAATGCAAATCCAAACATGTATTTAACATTTCTTTTATACTGACTCCATTTGGCCTCCTGAGTATCCATCTTAATTCCAGTATTCATGACTCCACCCTTATTAGTATTCTCATCTGAAATATGAATGTTTTTCTCATTGTCCATTGCCTATCAATTTCTATCTACTACTCAAAGATTCAACTGAAAGATCACTGCCCCCTCAGCTACTCAATTCAAAACATTTTCCTAACCACTTCTTGCTCCCTACCTTCTTTCTCCGTTTTTTTTCTTCCCTCTTCCTTCTTCTGTTGGGTTGCTAGATTCCGGAGAGGTATTGTAAATTTGTTTTGTTCTTAGGAGTTATACTCTTACTTTATAGGCTTTCCCTTTGACAATCCTTTAAAAATGTAAGACATTGAGACCATCCTTAATCTATTGTTTAGCAGCAGTTTGCTCATACATCCATGTGAACACTCAGCACAGCATTAACTCCACTCTTTAAAAAAAGAGCCCTTCTGAAATTGGAGTCAAAGTCTCATCTGTAAAACTCTTTCTAAAGACGATCTCAAGCACTTTTACAAGTTATCTCATTGAAATATGGCAACAATCTACGCCCCTCCATCCCCACTGGGCCCACATTATGTGGAAGAATCATCATCAAGACAGAAGCCAGATTTTTCTCCTGTTCCTCTTCTCTACCCCCTTTAGACCTTGATATTAAAATGAACTGAAGAAAATGATGACCAAAGTTCACACATAGAAAAAGATGTGAAAATTTTCTCTACAATTCAAACTTGTATTTAAGTATCAGGCATTAGAATCTCTCACAAATGTGCACAGAGCACTCTCTTTCATTTTCCACATCATCAACTTTTTAAAACATAAACTAGAGCTACTTGAAACTTGTCCCTTAAACAAGGTCATTATAACTTTTTCAATATATTCTTACATGGGAGAAAAAGCGTTGAGATAGAGATAGAAAGATTGGAATTACGCATAGCCTCCATCATCACATACATACTCTGACCAGATTCTGAGTATCCCTTTAGCCTAAATCTGGTCAATATCCTCAAGTTTTTTTCCCTGCAGTTTTTAAAGCCACTGAGAATCAGGCTCTTACTCTGTGTCAGGGACTTGATTAAATGCTTTATATATATTTCAAAGAGGAAAAGACAAATTTTTGTTGTGAATAAAACTTTAAAACATTGTGGAAATGGTTTCAATATTCTGGAGGAAAGAAAGAAAAAGAAAAACCCAGGGTGAATCCTCCTGTGTCAGAAGGATTTAGGAAACTGGCATTAGGGCAGGTACTACAAGGTGAGACTGAGAAAGAAGAGGGAAGAGCTCAATTCTGTTTTGGGTCAATTTGAATAGCAACTTGGTGACAAGTTTCTGGTTGAGGAGTGGCTGAAGAACTTTTGAAAGTGGTGTAACTATATTTATTGAAACAACTGCAAATCTGAAAGTCAGCAAAATCTGTTCCCCTCCAGTACACACACACACACTCTTATGATAGTGATACCATGAAGAAGAATATGGATATCAAGATAGCATTATATTTCTGATAATGTATTATGGAAAAGGAACCAAGAGAGGGTGGGGACCAGTGAAAATCAGAAACAAAAGGGGCTTGGAACATGTGTGCATCACTAGGAGGCTTTAGAAACTGGATTGCAACCTGTTATCTTGTGATTACAAGTGGTGAGATATTGGGGAAGTCTTTTATTCTTTCTAAGACTCATTCATCAGGAGTAGTTCGGAAAGATGATAATTTTCACCTTGAGAGATTCTTGTATAAATTAATGCGAAATACACATATGTCCACAGATGAGTTTTATTGATATCATTAATGTATTCCCCTTCTTAAGACTTTATCTTCCCTATGAATTAAAGTAAAACTCCACCCCTACCTTTTATACTATCTCCCGGTAACAATAAGGAGTATTTCCAGTAATAAATATTAAGGGCACTGCTGTAGAGAGCCAGGTGTCAATGTGAAGTGAATAACCTTGACTCCGTGCTATACTCCTTCCATGACCAAGCTCTCCTTGACCTATCTTTGGCTGTGGATTTCACTTAAACAGTGAGCTGTGTATGACTACACATGCCAAGCCTTGTGACAGCACAAGAAGAAAATGTTGAACATCTCTCCATATTCTTAGCAATACCTACAATTCTGCTTCCTAGCTTCTTTCAAATTAATATAGTTTACATTAAGGCAATATAAAATGGTCATAGTCTAATGTGTAAACATCTATGAGGGTTACAAGTATATTAATAATAGTAAACATAGGTAACATTTACTAAGCATTTTCTGTGTGATGGTCACTATTCTATACACCCTTTATCTATTAAAGTATTTAACTTCGTAGCAACTATATGTTAACAGTAAAGTTACTGTTAATATCTTCACTTTGAAAGTAAAAATAACAACCAAACTTAAATAGGTGAAAGAATTTAGACAATTAACTTGTCAGAGTTAAATAGTAGGATGAAGATTAAAAAATGATTTGCCCTTGGCTACAGCTGTGGACGTTGCCCTCAGGGAGGCCAAATGGACCCCGTTCCCACTGCCCTTCGGCCTCCAGCCTCCCGACCCAGGCCGGCAACCTCCTGGCCATCCCTACTCCATTCTTAATGTAATAAATGTTTTAATTTCTGAACCTCAAAAAAAAGATTTGCAATATTTAATAAATATTGTCATTACTATTAATATCTGCTATTAGTAATATTCTCCTTCAAATATTTTATTATCTCATAGCATTACATAACAGGACAAATTAGATAGTCATATTACTTTCTGACATAAGAAAGAGAATCTTGCCTTCATCTTTTGGAAATATTTTCTAAAAATTGAATCTTACCAATATCCTCATGACTTACGGTTTCTGAACTCTATTTACCTGTATCATATCACTCTCTATTTAAAAATCTTTCAAAGTTTATAGATCTTATAGCTCGAAGAATGTAGCCTACTTTTCTCTAAGGCCAGACTGATTAGCTTCTCCAGCTTTATTCTGTAAATACGCTAAAAGTTCTTCTACTTTTCTGCTACCCTTGCTGCATATAATCACCTTGCCAATTCCCACTGGACTCCAGGGCCAAATTAAGTAAAACTTTCATAGCAAAGAGACCCTGTGCCCCAAACTATGTTAAATCTACCTGTTAGAAGCTATCATTACATTTTCTTTCAGCCTCTTCCATGCAATAATAGCACTAATGAAAACCAATTCCTACAACTGTTACTCTTTTCTCATAGATGGAAAAATCCATATGGGCATGAGTATCTCTGTTCTATTTTACTTTTCTTATTTTCACCACTTTATCCCATTTCCTATTATACCATGCCCCGTATTCAGTACTGAGATGGTCGATTTTGGGTTCAACTTGACTGGATTAAGGAATACCTAGATGGTTAGTGAAGCACTATTTTGAGGTGTATCTGGGAGGACATTTTCAGAGGAGATTGGTGTGTGAGTCAAGGACTGAGTGGGGAAGATTTACTCTCAATGTTGGGGAGCACTATCCAACCACCTGGGGCCCAGGATAGAACAAAAAGGCAGAAGAAAGGTGAATTTGCTCCCTTTCTCTCCTGGAGCTGGGATACCCTCCTTTTCCGGACCTTGGACATCAGAACTTTAGGCTCTCGGGCCTTTGGACTTCAAGACACACCAACCATCACCAGCCATCCCCCGTGGTTTCTTGGGCGTACTGCCTTAGACTGAGTTACAGCATCCACTTCCCTAGTGGTGAGGCTTTTGGATTTGGAATGAACCACACTATCAGTATCCCCGACTTTGTTATGGCACTTCTCAGCCTCCATAATCACATAAGCCAATTCTTCTAGTATATACTCTGTCATCTATCTGTCTTTCTATATATTCTTTGATTTTGTTTCTCTGGAGAACTCTGATTGATACAAGTACCAACCAGACATGTTATGTGCACACAAGCATCATACTCAAAATGTGCACAAATTGACTCCTTGTCCTCTCCCCAGATCTTCTTCAGAATTTGTCTTCATCTACACCATGATCACCTGTCTCCTTATTTATTCAGTCACCTCAGAAATCCTTCTACGCTGCTGCTTTCTCTGCCCCTGTTTATCCAGGGTCACCAAGTCGCATGCATTCTACTCCTTAAACTCTTCCTCCTCCCTATCTGCATGATTTTAGTTAAAACACTCACCCTATCTTAAAATATTCTCAGAAATTGTCAGCTCTCTTTGCCTCCAATGTGCCCCTCAAAAAGATCCCCACCTTTTTTTCCCTAAAAACACAGCTGGTCAAGTTAACTTTCTGCTGAAAGTCCTTCAATGAACTATTAATATTTCAATGTCTTCAAAATATTGTCTCATACTTTTTCTGATGTCCTACCCCAGAACTCACATTCACTCCAATGTCTAATTCTGCTGCATGTCTCCAATATCTTGCCAATGTCTTGAATTTCATGGGCCTTTTTTTATTCTTTTGTTTGGGTTACATTTCCCTCTGTTGGGAATGTCAGTAACACCTATTAATTCTTAAGAATTGCCTGTCAATTCCTTTAGGAAACTTTCTTTTACTCACTCTTGCCTCTTGTTTTATCCTTCAGGGCTTGACCTTCCCACAACGCCCCATAGTCAGATATATAATTTTCATATTGTATTTGTATTGTCAACTAATACCTAGGTGGAGACATCAGATTTGATTAGAAAAATTTCAGAATACAAATTGGTTAGAAAGAATCCAATTTTCCATTGTTTGTCATTTTGTATGGCATTCGATATTTCATTCTCATTCCAATTTCAGTTTGAGAGAAAATCCAGACACCACAAGAACCAACTGAGAGTTGTGGTTTTGTTTTGGTTCCCTAATGAAACATTTGTAATAAAACCTTCCTAATGGTATGATGAAGCCTATGGGAACTGTAAAAATACACAGCTTCTCAAGGTTTTTATTTCTTTCTTTATTTTTTTTAATTCTGTAGCTTTAAATTGTGGAGTTTTGGGATAAAAGCTTTGAAAGCTTCAAAAATGAGTTGAGGTACTTCCTGCTATTTAGAACTACAAAGACAATATTCCAACCTGAGTAGCATTTTCCTGCATTAAGGGAACCTCAAAGGAATCTCCACAGAAGTAAGCTGTGGCCTGTGAGAAACAACAAACCTGACCTCTCGCTCTTTCACAAAAATCATGTGATAATTTCAAGGAATTGGTCTCCTCTTATTTTCTGCCCTTCTCCCCTTGTTAGAGATGTCATTAGAGAGAAAGAGATGCTTTGAACAACCTACATGGTTTTCTATTTATCCTCTATCATTTTATGATTTAAAAAGTTAAATGTTTGAAATATGTAAGGAAGACATCTGACTTTTTTTAGCTTAACCTCTGTCGTTCCAATGTCTTTATATGCACTGTAATTAAACTTACTATTAAACCTATTATTTTATTTTCTACATCAGAAGTAATTAAATAGGTTTGAATATATATTAAATGTTTTTAAATGAAGAAAATTCGTAGATATCATTATAAAAATTACACAGATACCATTTAAATTGCCTGTATAATATGTATATTATGCCTGGACTATCTATGTACACGAAGAATTCACAGGAAACTATTGACAAGACAGAAATCAATTGACATAATAGATAAATTCTGATTTTAAGAGCTCCCTTGAAAATAAAAAAATACTCCGTCTATCCTTATTAACTTGACTGAATTTCCTAATGTATATTTTTCCAGATTTCATAGTAAATAACAGTATCTACTTCAGATTTCTATGTTGATCAAATGAAATAAAATATATAAAGTTCCCAGCATAAACCTAGCATGTTAAAGACCCTCAGTAAATATAAGTATTTTCTCTCAAAATGTTTGAAATATAATAGATCTAAATATTTAACAATTCTTTTATATGTTCACCCATTGTAACATAATATTTTAAATTACCAGAAAAGAAAATGTAGCTCTTAAACTGAGGCCATATGCTTATTTTGATACAATATTTCAAGTGTCCAGAGCATGTTTTTAAATGTATTCTACCCAGTACTTAGCATGACAAATGGTAACAGTGAAAAATTGATGTCTTTTAAAAAAATGTAATAGATACATTGACTTGCACACAGAGTGTGAAAGTTGTGGGCAGGAGAGAAAGAGGAGTTCCAGTTTCCTAAATGGGGATTACCCTTTGTGGACTTTGAAATGTTGATATGTAGTTTTACCTTGAATAACATAGTAATCCAATTTCCTAATCTGTACAATGAAGCTAATAGCATGTCATCTATTTGCCTTTCATAAATAACCAAAAATAAGGGGTTTATAGGCCTATTTTTGCTTTAAATGGTCTTATTGAGGTAAATTTGAAACAAATATTAAACTGAACATGCTTAAAGTTATAATCTAACACATTACTACATAAATGTATCCCTGAGAAACCAACACCACAATCAAGATAGTGAACATATCCACCAATATCATCACTCACAGGGATTCTCAGTGGCCCTGGATAATCCCTCCTTCTTATCTTCCTTCCCCGCCCCATAGTCTCCTGAGCAACCACAAAGCTGCTTTTGTCACTAGAGATTATGTTGCATTTTCTGAAGTTTTGTATAAATGGAATTGCACAATACATACTCTTTGTTATCTGTACTCATTCACTCAGTTTAATCATTTTGAGACCAATTTATGTAATTGTGTTAATCTATAGTTCATTATCTTTTAGTGCTGAGCATTATTCTATTGCATGAATATTGCAAAATTTGTTTATCATTTCACTTATTGAAAAATATCTAGATCATACTGAGTTTCTGGATGCTACAAACAAAGATTCTATGAACATTCTTGAACAAATGTTCATATGGATATGTGCTTTGACATCTTGACAAACATCTAGGTATGGAATGGCTACATCATGTGGCAGGTGTATGGGTAAATATTTTTAGAAAATGAACATACTGCTTCCAAAGTGGTTGCATATTTTACATTCTCATCAGCAGTATGAGAATTCCAGTTACTCCAAATCATTTCCAGCAGTTGGTATAATCAGTCTTTTTCATCTTAAACAATCTAATAGGGATGTAGTAGCATCTCACTATGGTTGTGTATATTTAATTTAACTTTTTATTTTGAGATAACTACAAATTCAGAATTCAGGATGCAGCTGTAATAAGTAATAAAGATCCCATGTGCCCTTTGCCCATTTTTCCTCAATGATAGCATCTTGAAAAATGATAGAATAATATCACAATCAGAATAGTGACACTGATACAGTCGAGATGAAAAGCAATTTCATTACCACAGGATCTCTTCTGTTGGCTTTTTAAAATCACATCTACTGACAGTCTATTGTTTTCTGTGTGCTTCTTTTGTTTCTTGTTCTTCTGTTTCTTTTTTCTTAGACTGCTGTGGGCAGTTTGAACATTTTCTAGGATTATATCTTGTTTTATTTACAGTGCATCAGAGTATGTCATTTTATTGGTAGTTTCCTTAGTGGTTTCGTTAGGTATTACAATATGAAAACATAATTTGTTATACTCTATTATTTATCAGTGTTTAGGAATTTTGAGTGAGTGAAGTATAGAAATCTTAGATCCATTTGTGTTTCTTTACCCTCTCCACTTTTGAAATAAAAAGTTGTCTTAAGTATTTCTTCTACATACATAGGGCATCACATCAAATGGTATTGTAATTTTTGCTTCAACCATCAATTATGATTCAAGAAACTCATGAAAAGGAAGATCATCTGTTATTTACCTTATTTTATGAACTCTGATATTCTTTTTCCCTTTTAGAAATTTCTTCTATTTCTGTTTGTTTTCTGCTTAGAGAACTTCCTTTAGCCATCTGTTAAGGATAAGTTTGCTAGCAACAGATTCTGTTAATTTTTCTTTATCTGAGAATGTATTTATTTCCCATTAATTCTGAAGGATATTTTTGCTGGATATAAAATCTGTGGTTGTTCACTTCTCTTAGTGTTTAAAAAAATGTGTTACTTCCTTTTGGTCTTCATGATTTCAGAGGAGAAATCTGCTGTAATTCAAATCGATATTGGTACATAATTACTGTTGTTTCCCTATGGCTGCTTTCAATATATGTTTTTGGTTTTTTTTTTTGGCTCCTGGTTTTCAGGAATTTAATTATAATGTGTACTTACGTGGATGTGTTTGTTTATCTTATTTGGAATTGGCTCAGCTTTCTGAAACTGCAGGTTTATGTCTCTCTGCGAACTTGGGAAGTTTTCAGCCATTATTGCTTAAAATACTTTTCAAATGCTTTGAGTACTCTTCTCTCCTTTTGTGACTGCAGTGATATAAATTTAGCCATTTGGGATTGTCCAACAGATCATTTTAAGTACTTTTTTTGTTTTTCACATTGGGTAAATTCTCTTGATCTGTCCTCAAGTTCATTGATTTTCTCTCCTTTTATCTCCATTTTAATATTGAGCCCATTCTGTAATATTTTTTCAGTTATTAGATCTTTTAGTTCTATAATTTACATCTAGTTCTCTCTCTTATCTATTTGCAGATTTTTTTTCACTTGTTTAAAAACAATTTGTAATTGCTTATTGAAGCTGTTTCAAAATTCTTGTCAGATAATATCAACATATGATTCATCTCGATGTTTGCATCTGTTGATTACACTTTCTCACACTGTCATTTTTCTGGTTCCTAGAACAAGAAGTGATTTTTAAATTGCACTCTGAACCTATATGATATTATAAAATGTCACTCTCAACCCTATTTAACCATTTTTTAGAAAGCAGTCTTCTGTTAAGCTGTAACTCTAAGGACATTTAGGTGTGTATATTCAGCTTCCTACTATACCCTATAGACACTTTCCTGCAATCGCAAGCTACTGACTCATGCTGCTCCACTGCAGACAGCTGGGAATGGCAGTTAGCTTCCCTCTTGACCTGCTGACACCTTCCCTTTAAAAGTATGGCACTTACTCACAACACCTCACTTCTGAGTGGAGGTGTAAGATCAGATCCCCAAGGGCTTTGTTGCTTCGTAGAAGATGGAAATGAAGAATTAAAACGTATATTGGCTTTTTGCTGCCAACCCAGGGTAGGCAGAAGCTTAGTTTTCTATTTGGTCCCACTGCACCAAGAAAAGGACCTGGTGGAAACAGAGTGTTAAGTAGTCTTGTCTCCACCACTACTTTCTACCTCCTGGATGGATGCTCAGCAACGCATTAAACCCGAAAGCCATGCTGGGGGATTACGGAGCTATATTCAGAAACAGCATTGTTGCTAACCCTACTTCAAACCACTTTATTCTCACTTTTGTCTAGTGGTTACGGAAATTCTGTTCTCAACTGGATGTCAGTGAAGTTAGAGGTGGAAGAAACTAAAATGTATATACCAGCACTTATTTTTACCTCTTCGTTTAGTTTTATTGATAC
The DNA here is from genome assembly GCA_963573385.1 of Cacajao melanocephalus. NCBI lineage: Eukaryota > Metazoa > Chordata > Mammalia > Primates > Pitheciidae > Cacajao > Cacajao melanocephalus. The sequence continues at coordinate 11,917 of CAUYLG010047068.1, read as the reverse complement.
CAGATGGGTGAGGATTGATCCTCCCACTGACAAGGAGAGGGAGGAATGAATTTGAGTGGTGACCAGCCACGCTTGAACGACCTTATTAAGTCTCATTGCTGTTGGGGGAAGAGTGAAGGCTCAGCTGACCACAAAACCCAACTTACCCTATGTGGTGGTGGAATGGCTATACTACCTGGATCTTCCAGGAAGGTAATAGAATCTTCCAGGAAGATGATGGAGTCTTCCAAGAAGATAATGCCTGTTGCATTTGGCAATACTGAAATTGGTTTTTGTGAGTGGAAAATTATGGTGGAAGGTCAACTCAACTTCCTCCCTTCCTTGATGTATAGTGTCTTGAAAACTACTGGGTTTTTGTTCAATTTTTGGTTCTTTCTGGCAGGAGAGTAAACGTGGTCTCTGTTATTCTGTCTTGACTAGACTGATGTCTCATGTCTAGAGTCTAGTAAGCATTGGTGTTTTATAATGAGAGCAAAAATAAAATGGGAGATGGGAAGCTACTTATTCAAATAAATGCAATTGATTATCTCATCTACATTTCTGAGTGAAATTTATAGTTCAGTTAATAGTATTATAACAGTATAGATTTCTTCGTCTTGATAATTGCACTATAGTTATGTAAGATGTTAATTAGTGCAACCTAGGTAAAGAGAATATGGATACTCTATACTATTTTTACGACTCTTTTGTAAGTCTGAATTCATCTCAAAGTAAAAGTTAACTTTAAAAAATTGTACATTCTTATTATCAGTGTCAATGACTTAAAATTCTGAGTCGTTTTCATTTTTAATCCCACTCTTGCCCAGTCAGCCACCAAAGCTTGTCCTTTTTAACCCTTCCCTATTATTTTGTCTTCTGCAGTACAGTAGTACAGTCTTTGCTCAAGGTCTCATTACTTCTATAATAGTTTGAATAATTTCAATGACCTCTATGTTAGGCTTCCTATTTCTATGCCTGAGAAGGTACAACTAACTCTAGTGGGTCCATCTGTGATTTGGCTAGAGCTAACTAACCTCACCACTTAATAGCCATTTAACTCTTCTGGACCACAATATCCTCAACTGTAAAATGGAAATAATGGAAAGTGAACCATTTACTTCACAGAGTGGAAATGAGATACAAAGTTTTGTGTGCATATGTATGTGTATATATACATATATATATGCATGTGCACACACACATAATTTGAAGTCTGCAAAGCACTTGCATTTTAAAATGAGAGTGCATCATTATTTTCTAGACGTAGCTAATCATAAACAATTGCTTCCAGGAAGATTATTTTACTCATCTGTTTTGGATTTACAGACTTCCTGTAATCTGTTTACATAAAAATAGCCTCCAGTGGTGACAATGACACCCAAAGCACAATGACACTCCTCAAGCCAAGTCAATCTTAGGGTTTGCAGTGGTGTTTTATTTCTACTTTGTACAATTTCTGCCATGTAATGTAGCCATACAGGGCAAAATCTGTTAATTTTCATTTTGTTGCCTTCACTAACTTATTAAAGCCCCAGAGCTCTAGAGCTGCCTACAAATTAACCCCAAGTAAAATAAGTCACCCTTAAATGATTAAATTGCCTTTCTGGATAAAAGTAATAGCATCCACTGATTAATGTACCTGTGAGTACATGAGTAAAGCTAAAGTAATAAATGTTTCAAAAAGAAATAAATTTTCTGTAGTTCAATTGTAGAAAACAATAGAATATGATCTTAAAATTATTCATGACCTTTAAAAACTATCATCACTTATATGATTTTGTCACATTTTGATATTGTTTATGAGAATGAACACAAACATTAGCAGGGTTTACAAGGCTTTTAAAATTAGCAGTAGTTTTGCAGATGACTTTTGCTTTACAAGTCACTGACTCTACTCAAACTGCCCAAATCCCCAATGCCTCCCTGTTTATGGCTTTATATGGAATAAATCATCCAAAATTTCTTAATGATAAATAAAAATGAAATACCTTTAAATTTTATATTATGCACTAAGCATTTTTTAATTTAGCATATATATGGAGAAAGGAATTTTTTTTTCAAAAGCAAAACTTGTATTTTAGAACAGTTTTCCAGTTTGCAATAAAAGTAACATGCAGACAGCACCACACATCAGCTGGATAAAAGGGTGAAGGTTAATGAATAATTCAGAATTACCACCAGATCCTTAACATTATAATGGCTTTCGTACTGCTTGGTTATGTCTTGCTGGACTCACTTAACTGGCATAGTCCACATTTCCACACAGCTTTATTCAGTGAAGAAAATCTATACAGAGACCCTAAGCCTTAACAAATTGCCAAGGGATGAGTCTCAAGATTAGTGGGGATCTATGCATATGTAAATATTCAGAACCAAACCTGGTAAATAAGGAAGGTAAGGCAGACATGTAAGTGTAATGAAGGGTTCTTGTTTGCATCTCATATACTTTGCCCGTTCACTGTGATGTTAAATAAAAACATTGGCTTTAAATATTGGCAGATGAAGAATTATTAACCAGTTATTATTCAGGGCTGTGTGTTATACAAGCAATTTTGTTTTAGTTCTGGGGGAATTTGACATAAGAATCCTTTACTATTAGCTGCAGCTTGAGGATGCACAGCTGGAATGGCAATGGATTTGTTACTTGTAAAACATCCATGAATTTCACCACAGGCCTTCTACCAACATGGAAGCATCTGTGAATCAAACTGTTTGTTCCCCAGCTGTTCATCCACTCCTTGCAAGTTATTGCAGTATAAAACCCCTATTAATACTGCTGGTTATACTACACCCCTGATGGGTCCATACAAAATCGTTCCTCTTACACTACTGTTTAGTGTAGACATCCCCCAAAGATAAATCTCTTATGATTTAAAAAAATAAAATCATATTTTTGGAGGGTTTTGGGGGCAACTCTCCACATTTTTATTTGACTCCTTTTTAGTTTCCTCGGTTTTGCAAAAGGTCCTCCCTTCCAGGTAGATATACCCATGGTGCTTTCCCACACAAAGAATAGAGAAAATTTCCGTGAACGCAGGACTTAAATGCTAAGTAGAGTAAAAACAAATGCCAGAATGAAGTTGTTTCAGCCCTTATCTTCAAAAGCACAATTGCTTCAGGACCCCTTAACAAATAGTTTTTCTTATTAAGGCTCTGGAAATTTTAATTTATTTAACAGTGACATACATATTTTAGGTTTTAATTAAAAGCTTTGAGTTGTAAGAATTTCTATCATTGTACCACTGTACTTTTATTTAAAAACAAATTGCATTTATAAATCACTTGATAAACGGTATAAATCACGTGGTAAAGCTTTACTTCAGGAAATGGAAAAAGAGTAGCTTTTAATATTAAAAGTAAAACATTAACGTAACATTTAAATTTGCAAGAACATTTATTTTAACTTAAACATCAACTAATAATTATGGCAAAGGAATAATTATAAGACTTGGTATTCAACAAAGTTGGAAGTTTTGCAAATGTTAATGGAAAATATACAATGATTTGCTGTTTTAGAATGTACATATCATCGATGATTATATTTTGTTTTATTGCTCCAAAATTTCATTAAGATCACACTAACTGTGGAAATTCATGAAATATCTCAGCAGTAGCATGCTATTTCTTCCACATCAGCAGATATAGAATTTCTTAACATGAAATTTGTATTGTTTCCAGTATGCAATGTTCATTTTTCTCTGGATTTATGTTTCTTTGAATCTAAAGAATACAGACTCAGTTCAATAAGAGTATAGTCACATGAGTATAATGTGTAATAGCTTAAATATAATATTACATCAATCATTAACAAAGCAATATCAACAGAGTTTCACTTATGTGTGTATTTTTCATTTTCATTTAGATTTTAATGTTTTTTTTAAAATTTCAGGTATCTAATTTTCAGATTGTAGATATTAGATTTGTTTGTATTCAAAAATGAGTATAAATATAATGTCCTTTGGAAAATAAAATTTCTGGTATACAGGCCACTTTCAAATAGAGAATAATATATTTGACTCTGTATTTGAAGAAAGAGAATATGTCAAATACCTTCTGCCTACTCACATTAAAAGAAAGACATTACCAATTCATTAGTAATAGAGTAATTGGTTACAGGTATTATATATGCAGGTGGTAAAGGCTAGCAAACTAAGTTGTTCTGCATGCTAAGTTCGTCTGGTCTGTGGTCTTGTTACCCACACTAAGCAGTATTTCTCCAAAGAAAATAACCATTATTTTTCTCATTTATTATCCCTCTCCATATTATTGCTTTACCCACCTCCTTCAAAAATCCAGTCTCCAGTGATACACTTACTACAGTGTCTTCTATCCACCTATTTATAGTCACAGGTAATTTCTCCATAATTCATGACAATTTGGCCACATTGGTCAAGCACATGGCTGATGCATGGTCTCATATTAGGACTTCTGTCTGTCTAAAATGCTTTGTTCCATATAGTAACTTTTTATGGTTATGATCACTTCTTGTCATGTTCAAGTACCAGTAAAGCCTTTATTAACTATCCAGTATATTAGCCATCTACCATCATTTTTTGTAGAAAGTAGGATTCCTATTTGTCTGAAATGTTCATGAAAGAGTAGCTTAAATGAGTTATAACTTTATTTTTCTTATACCTAAGATGTGTGCAGGCAATTGGTAAAGTTAATTCAAGGCCTTTGTCCTGTCTTTTTCACATAATCACAGTGTGACTACCCAGCATCAGACATCACTTCCACATTCCATCCAGGAGGAAGTAAACAGCAAAGAAGGGGATATACCTGTGAAGGGAATGAAACGGTCCCAGAAATTTCAAGTCTTCCCACATTTTATTATTCAGAACTGCATCATATTTCACAAGAAACACTTAAAAATATAATTTTTGCCACATCAACAGTGATATTCTAGTAGCAATAAAGAATGGATAATGAATAGGCATGTAGCAGCATTTGTCAAATTTTCATACGTATCTTTTGTTGTATTTCTTTACAGCCCTTACCTTGTTAATTATTTTATTGTTTATATATCTATGTATTTAATGTCGTCTTACTAAAAGGTGAGCTCTAGAAGATAAGAAGCCCTATCTCTCTTCTGTGTTTCTGAACCTCTAGAATCTAGAAAACTCTCTGGTGCATAGCATATGCTTTATAAATATTTTCATAGTAAAGGAATATTGGGTTAATTGAAGTTCTTAGGTCTAGTAGTATTTGTTTTATAAATCTAGCTGTTCCAGTGTTGGATAGGTATACAATGTATAGTTAGATTTGTTTAATCTTCTTGTTGAAGTGAACCCTTTATATAACACCCTTCTCTGTGTGGGTATGTGTGTCTCTGTGTGTGCACATTTTGTTTTGTCTATTGTTGTGAATTTATAGTCTGTTTTATCTATTACAAGAATTGCAACCTCTGCACTTTTTTGTTTTTCGTTTGTATGATGTATCCTTCTCCACTCCTTTACTTTGAACCTCTGGCTGTCAGTACATGTTAAGTGCATCTCCTAAAGGAAGCAGATGGTTCAGTCTCATTTTCTAAATCCAATTTGCCAATCCATACCTTTTAAGTAGAGAATTTAGGTCATGTATGCTCAAAATTAATATTTATATGTTATAGGTAAGGTTTTGTTTGTGTCATCATGTTTTTAGATAGTTACTTTGTAGTATAACTTATTTAATTGCTTTATAGGATCTGTAAATTTGTACTTACATATTCTTTTATGGTAGCAAGAATTATTCTTTTGTTTTCATATTTAGAACTCCTTTGAGCATCTTTTGTAGGTTCAATCTAGTGGACAAACTTTTCTAGCATCTATCCTCTAGCTTGTCTGAGAAAGGCTGTTTCTTCATTTACAAAGCTCAGTTTAGCAGCATATACACTGGCTTGTAAAGTTTCTGCTGAGAAGTCTGCTGTTAGTCTGATAGAATTTCCTTTACAGGAGATTTGACCTTCTCTAGCTGTCTTTAAGATCTTTTCCTTAACATTGACCTTGGGTAGCTTGATGACTATGAATATGCTTTGGTGATGTTCATCTTATGTAGTATCTAGCAGATGTTCTCTAAATTTCCTGTATCTGGATTTTTACCTCTGTAGCCAGGTTAAAAAAAAATCCAAAATTATTCTCTCAAATATGTCTTGCTTTTTTTTTTTTTTTTTTTTTTTTTTTTTTGCTTATCCCTCAGGAATGCCTATAAGTCATAGATTTGGTTGCTTCACATAATCCCAAATTTCTCAAAGGCTTTGTTCTTACAAAAAACTTTTTTTTGTCTGACTGAGTTAATTTAAAAGACCAATTTTCAAGCTCTGAATTTTTTTCTTCTAATTGTTCTAGTCTATTTTTAAAACTTTCTATTGTGTTTTGCAATTCTTTCAGTGAATTTTTAATTTCCAGAGTTATGTTAGGTATGTAGCCATCTCATCTCTCATATCCTGAATCATTTTTCTAGTTTTGGTGTGTTGGTTTTCAACTTTCTCTTCTTTCTCATTGAGTTTCCTGGCAACCCATATTTTGAATTCTTTGTCTATTATTTTAGAATTTTCATTCTGGTTAGAATCTATTGCTAGAGAGTTATTGTGATCCTTTGAAGATATTGAAACACAGCCAGAGATCTTGCACTGATTCCTTCTTATGTGAAAAAGCTGTTGCTTCTTTTTTTGAATTTGTTATGATTTGTACAAGACTGTTAAATTTTTCATTCTTTTTTCCCTTGAGGGTATGTCTGTGGTGTATGTTGTATATGATTGTGTGGCTTCATTTCTGGTTGCTTTCAGAGGGCCAAGACTATGTATGAGTTCCTTCACTGTGGATAGAATTTGTGTGGTGGCTTTCTCAAATGTTGCTTATTGTTCAAGTACTTTCAGAAAGATGCTATGTTAAACAAGTATAACTGGGGATGTTAGTAGCACTTTTAGAATATATTCACATTAGGTAGAATGAGAAAGTTTCTGGGTTTCTAACACCTAACATTAAATTTCATCCTTTCTGAGAGTAGGCTGTCTAGGAAATGGTTAATTTTGAATTCTCTAACCTTTCATATTTTTGAATGCAAAGGAAATCTGTTAGTTGTTTGACTGTTTTTCAGTTTGCCCGAGGCTTGTATCGAGCACCCAATGCCATTTACTGATTCTCATCACTTGGAAAGAAAATTTCAACATAATAAAGACAGAGTAATTTCCATTGGTTCACAGGGAATTCTCTGGTGGTTTCTTTGAAGAAAAATCATAAAAAATGGATGCAATTATTATTATATTCCCATTATTAAGTAATAATTATTGACATATTTTATTTTAAGTTATCCAGCAGTTTCTTTCCCAGTGAGAGAACTGAGGAACTGAAAAATATCACTTTGCTGCATTACTCAGAATACCAAAATTAGCTTTAAAAGGTGTTAAAATTACATTCCAAGTTGCCTGACTCCTAAGCTTGTGTTTAGACCACTATTTATTTTACTAGGGGACCTAATAGATGAGCAACTGAATAGATTCATTAATTTTTTCAGGACAATAGAGTGTCATTTAAATACCCAGAATGAAACAACTTGCCCACTGTTATACTGATTCCCTGGAAGACATAAAAGGTTGAAGAGTTTACAGCTACAAAGTATTCAATAGACCTTGGGTCAGTGCAGAATCAGAGTTACCTTTATGTCTTAAAATAAATTTGATTTTAATTGCATATGTATATTTGCTTGTTTGTTGTCTGCTTGGAAGACCAGGGCCAGGTGCGGTGGCTCAGGCCTGCAAGCCCCAGCACTTTGGGAGGCCAAGGCAGGCGGATCACGGGTCAGGAGATCAACACCATTCTAGCCAACATGGTGAAACCCCATCTCTACTAAAATACAAAAAATTAGCTGGATGTGGTGGTGTGTGCCTATAGTCTCAGCTACTTGGGAGGCTGAGGCAGGGGAATCGCTTGAACCCAGGAAGTAGACATTGCAGTGAGTCTAGATCCGGCCACTGCACTCCGGCCTGGTGACAGAGTGAGACTCCATCTCAAAAAAAAAAAAAAAAAAAAAGACCAGGTAAATCATTGTAACTTTGTGTTCTCCACTCACTTACCCACTTAACTGTAAGAATTACCAAGGATTGAATAAGACGGAAATGATAGAAATCAAAACTAAAGTTGCAGTTGCAGAGATTTGAGTTTTTTACTTTAGATTACATTGTGTACCTATTAATGAATACTAAGAAGTTTATTTCAATATTGAAAATGTCCCCTAAATAATGAAATAAGAACACCTGAAAGTATAGCTATCAGGTAGGTAAGTTAGTAGGTAAGGATATTATTATGTCTTCACTTTTAAAAATCAGAATGAATATCTCAACTCAAGTTTGGTATCAAATGGCTCATTGCAGCCATTTAGATTCTTGAAGATAAATTTTACTTGGTGGTGATCAAAATTTTATTCATATTTTGCTGATAGTTAGAAAAAGCAGATTTTTTTCTTGCAAATGACAAAAGCAAAAATACAATAAAATGTCTTTGCATTTGTTAAAAGGCTGAGAATAATTTATAATGGCAATATTATTAAGAATACAGAGTCTACAATTATCACTTGCTAGCTCCAAAAATACAAATTTTTCTAGAGTTTTATTTGCAAATTATATTTCTCAGGATTCAACGAATATGCAAGAGAATAGAAAAAGAGAATAATGGAGAGAAAAGAGAAGGAAGGAGAGAGAATGAAAGAAAAAGAATGAGGAGGAAGGAGAGGAGGAGGAGTAGGGTGGAGGTAGAGGAGATGATAACCAGGGAAAGCACAATGTCCCCTAATGCTGCATTCTGCTCTGACTAAAAGATAGGAAAGAATAACCAAATAATTATTATGTAGTCTTAGAGAATTCATTTCCAATGTGCTTTGCATGTAACACATAACATCTAACTACTGTTAATTGAAGGCTCCTGTCCCTTCCTCTTCCCTTCCCTCTCTGATATCACTTTCTCTCTTTCTCTTGGTTTTTCTTTTCTGTTCTTGGAATATTTTCATTTCCTTTCTTCTAATAGAATGCAGTCTACTCACCTGAATTACAATGCCATGCTGACTTAAGTCTTTTTGCTTCTTTATCGTTCAGAAAAAAATTCACTGTACTATAGAAAACCCAAATTAGAGTAAGAAATTCATGAGGCATTAGTGATTCTGATTCTTATCACCAATACATAGTGTGCTCTTTTTATGCTATAGAGGATCTGTTGAAGAACAGTGGAATATTTATCTTGCAGATAGATTGATAGTAGAACTGAAATAGTAATGAGGACAGTTTGTATCAGAACATGTACAATTAAATTTGGTTCTAAAATTCGTAGTTTACATGAGAAATATTTCTTTCTTGTTAAAAGGTATATAGTATTTAAAGAACATTAAAAGTTTCTTATTACAGCATTTCAGATTTGGGAGAAGATTAAAGAATATTGATATATCTAACTTTGAGAATCTAACTTTCATTTTCTTTTGAAATTCTTTCAGTATTGGAACACTCTTATGTTTATTTTTTCCCTATGAAACATTTCTGAAACATCTACTGAGTTTTAAATATTAAGAGATTTTAATATTACAAGAAATGTATGGTATATTCTTAAGGTAACTTTAAGAGCTGCTTCTTTTACTAATTATTTGTAACTGTTATTATTTGTAGATATTAATTCAAATATTCAAAACATATATCTTTATGAATAAAAGTAATATTTTCTATGTATTTGAAAATTACATTTTAAATTATTCTTATATAGTGCATTTACCAAATGTATTTCACTTATTGTATGCAGCGTACAATTGAAAGTCATTTGGTGTTGTTTTTATTTAGACATGGTAAATACAGAAAATAAATGTCATTCAGACTGTTTGGTTCTTCCATTTTAAATTTGGGAAGAAATTGAAGTTGCTGAAAAAAATTTTTTTTGACATATTGCAGCTAAAGTTCTTCAACTCATGCCTTTAGTTTGCAAACATTGAGGGAAATTGCCCATAAATATTCAGGTACCTGAATAAATTAAGACCTAATATACTTGAAGAAAGATGATTTGAGAGTATACTTTTGGGGTGATAGTCTCACCAATTTACTTGCAAGAGTGAATTTATATCATTTAAACTAAGTTTCAAAATGTTTAACGAAGACCAGCATTATCTTCTGCTCAGAAGCCTTCTCTAACAGCATTTACATTGTTCATGGAAATCAGGCTGCTGAGTTTTCTTTTGCTCCTTTTAAGGGCTTTTGATCCTAATATGGATATAAGAATCTGTTTTGCATATACCGTTAGACAAAAATCATGAATATTAAGCCATTATATTTACATTAGCAAGTTTTCCCAAGGTGGGTTTTTAACATTTTAAAGACATTTTGTTTTGTGTGTTACTCTCTTTTTGTCTAATCACCTCCAAAATTATGAACACTACAAGAATAATACATACTAAATAACAAAACAGGGTGAAATATTTATAACTAAGAAAGCAACTGTTAAATGTTCATAAACAAAGTTGTTTGGAGACTCCTTTATTAATCTTTAATTTATCTTCAGTCAATTTCTTATTATTTCCAAATTCCTGTAGGGGATTCTGTTAATTAGTCATGTGTAAAATATTCATTAAAACCAGCTTTCTATTTTCTTCTTTTATTGCAAATTTACATTTCTAATCTTATAACCAAAATAAATGCCATTGGGTAGAGGAACCACATTAATTTTGATCAGCCACGTAAAATAGAAGCTCATACAACTAAAAATATGGTAATATAAAATAGACTGATACTGAGTACAATGTCGGTAGATCATCATTTTGCAATAGCAGGTGGAGATCTAGTTCATGTTTGGAAAAATATCACTACATAAAATAGAGTATATTTGAAATCTAGTAATCTAAGATGAAGTAATAATGAATTTTTACCTGTAGACTTTTGCACATTAAAAACATTTCAGAAACAACATGTAGTTTCGTTAGGGATTCAAAGTTAATCAACAGTAACAATGTTGACATTAAATTTCAATCATTGTGTAGCAAAAGTTTTGCAGAGTTTTTTCAGTTGTTATTTATTTTAAAATATTGTACTTGTCTTTCCTTACTATGGATAATGTAGTTTTAATTCTGTGCTACAAATAGCAAAGTAGTATAGGAAAGGGAACATCTATGTGAGTTTAGTATTACTAATATAGCTGTTGACTTTTCCCCTAACATAGTGTATGTTAGTAAACCATTCACCGACATCTCTAAAAGGAATATGTCAGCATTGTGTGAAAAGTTTGCAATGCCACGTATAGTATTTTCAGAGTGAAATTCTTGGTTTAGTTGAAAACTCTTAGACTTCTAAGAGTTTGGAAACATCTTAGAAGTCTAAGAGTTTGGATATAGCTTAGAATTATCTTAACGCATCTCTTCTTAGAGACTATGTCCAAATTTTAAGTCTTCAGTCATTAATTAAAATATGTAAAATGTAACTATACGATTAGAAAGTATACGAAAATAAAATAACATTATTTATGGGAAAAAGTGGGAAAAAACATATTTTGTAGGAAGAAAAATGTAATTACACTCAAACAAATAGAGCACTTTGCTTTTTTCTTTAATTGTACTTTAGGTTCTAGAGTACATGTGCAGATCATGCAAGATTGTTGCATAGGTACATACATTGCAAGGTGGTTTGCTGTCTTCATCCCCCATCACCTATATCTGGCATTTCTCCCCATGTTATCCCTCCCCAACCTCCCCACCCCCTGCTGTCCTTTCCCTAATCCCCCCAACAGAACCCAGTGTGTGATGCTCCCCTCCCTGTCTCCATGTGTTCTCATTGTTCAACACCCGCTTATGAGAGAGAACATGCAGTGTTTGATTTTCTGTTCTTGCGTCAGTTTGCTGAGAATGATGGTTTCCAGATGCATCCATGTCCCTACAAAGGACACGAACTCATCATTTTTTATGGCTGCATAGTATTCCATGGTGTTTATGTGCCACATTTTCC